>CABIKL010002030.1:0-13545 GCA_902196195.1 Aptinothrips rufus
TTTTTTTTTTTTTTTTGTTTGTTAGTACTTTTTTCCCAGTGTTCTGTTGTGTTTTGTTTTTGCTAAGTCGGGTGCTTGTGCTTGTTCCAGGACGCCGTCATGGACGAGGGCGGGGGAGGGCGCGCGGGCACCCCTGACTACGACCCCGCCGCCCTGCGCGAGGAGGAGTTCGAGGAGCAGGCCGTGTACCTGGTGCCCGACCAGCCCAGCGAGGGCCAGGCGGTGCCTCGCGCGCAGGCCTCGCTCCCCAGGAACCTGGTGCTCAAACCGTCGCAAGCCCTCAGCGACGTAAGTGTTGCTTTCGGGAGGAGGAGTTGCAAAAGAGTATGTCATTGTTTTTTATTTTACGTAGAAGTAGAAGTATGTGGTTCTGCTAGTACCCGGGTATACTCTATCCCATTGTCAGTCTCTTCTTGCACAGTACTTACTCGTGTAAATGCTGCAAAAGTAAGACTTTTGGAAATCAACTATAAGGTATAACATTCGCAAAGATTTGACAAGGTTGTCAAGGCAATAAGGCGAGACGATCTCTTGTGAAACTTGTCAACCGCTTGCAAATGCATGAGAAGAGACTGACATTGGGAGGTATTACCCGGGCATGTTGGTAAAATTTATAATTCGCATAGTAATTACTACTGTCCTTGTTTTGTCTTTCTGAAGTTTAATTTTAATTTCATGTATAAGGCTGTTCATTAGCATTTAGCCATTAGCATTTAGCTCTTTCATTGTTTGATCTTGTGGCTCATACTAACTTCCTTGTTGCAAAATGTGATTTGCTAAATTCGTGTTGCAGGTACTTGGTGTTTGGAGCACGGGGTACATTCCGAGAGGAACTCGATTCGGACCTCTCGTAGGCGACATTTATGCCAAAGATGCTGTTCCGTCGACCGCAAACAGAAAATACTTTTGGAGGGTAAGTTTCACAACCTGCTTAACACCAACTTCGATAATACCCTACCTACAGCACTGAATCTGACCCTCAGAAGCAAGTATCAATGAAGTGGAGGGTTTAATAGATTACACTCGCATTTTTCCATAACAAAACACATTTATTAACGACCCCATTTTTATGTTGAAGAGCTTTTTATGTGACCAACTAGTTAGTTTGCGCGAAAGCAACGGAGGCTTTCTAGCAATATTACTTGACAGATATTTTCTGATAGAAACAAAAAAAACAGAAGAAGAGTTTTCCCTCAAGTAGTAACCAGCCAGCAGCAGAAAAGCCAGATTTTTTATTTTATTTTTAAAGTTTTCTTGTACTTTGTCAGTTCAAGGGCATTAATAATCGACCGTGGTCTTCCCTCAAGTGTCAATCGGTGACTGGTTTGGTTCCTCTTCTAAACCTATTTTCTGTTTTCTTCTCTTTATTTCATGTCATCTAATAAAAAACAACCACAATCACAGGTCCAAATCAAAGAAGAGCCGAGGAATTGGCGAATACGCAAGGTACGGACATGAGACTTGCTTTTCCATGTTCATTTTTCTCTGAAAGGGTTAAAGGTTGCGTCTCTTTTAAGTTGCTGCTCGTCGGCGACGGTGCTTGCTTGTCGCGCTAGTGGCATTGCACTTGGACATGAACTCTCTTTCACGACCAGAGATAAATAATTTAGGTGTGAAGCGTCAGTTATGATCAGCTGCCGTTGCCTTCGAGTATGCAACTCTAACTCTTTCTCTGGGACGACTGGCGCTGCATTTGATGACCCGCCCACTGAATGTTGCCTCTGCTTCCTGTCTGCACCCTTCCTTTCTGTCACGCAAACAACTCCAAGTAGAACATGAACACAAAATACTCCACCTGAAACCAGAGCTGTAAATACATTGATGCTTGCGGTGACAACATAGCATAAAACACGGTGATGGGGATGAAACCTCTGCATTTGTTGCTGCTTTTTCTTTGGCTTTCACAACTCTCCCCTAAGCTAACATCACATGGTGCTGCTCGAGATCGACGTTCTAGCTTTGAACTTGTGTGTGGAAGTCGAGGTGGAAGATCATTACCGTGGAGAAACGGAGAAACCGGTTTGGTGCAAGTTTGGTGAAATAATCGCGGAAATAATTCATATTCTCGCTAAGGGAGAAACCCATCAATTTCACGATAGCATCTTTAGATTGGATGCCCGAACTCAACATATGAAAAATTTGTATAGTTCGCAAAATATGTAAGTGGTGAAAACGCTTGTACTGCCAATCCTTTCGATTCCCTTCTTGGACGCGAGCTTCTTGCAACCCTTCTTAAATCTGCATGGCAAGACCACTATGACAGGGACATTGCGAGATTGGAAAAGAAAATAGCCGTGCGTCATGGTCAAGTGTGTGATTTAGAAACTTTAGACTAGAAATTAGAATTTTAGTCCTTTCTCTTTGGGATGTAATTTTTCAATACAAGTGGCTTTACTTTCCTGAAAATTGGTGACCTAGTTCAAGGTTTTATTTTTTAACTGGAATCGACAGCGTCGAAGTGACAGCATAAATTACTCCTATAGTTATGTGTGTTCAATTTTTGTATTCTGTGTTTTCAGATATACAAGGAAGACGAGCTGTTTTACTACATTGACGGTTATGATGTGAACAAGTCCAATTGGATGCGGTTCGTCAACCCGGCCTACTCCTCCGCCTCCCAGAACTTGATAGCCTGTCAGTACAAGGTACGTCTCTTCCCTACCGATGCTGATCTTTGACGCTGACTGAACAGTTGAACAAGTGCTGACCATGCTTCCTGTCGGCCGCCAGATGAACATCTACTTCTACACCATCCGGCCGATCCTTCCGAACCAGGAGCTGCTCGTGTGGTACTGCCGGGAGTTCGCGCAGAGGCTCAACTACCCGCTCACCGGCGAGCTGATGCTGCAGCGGATCCGGGAGCAGGTGCAGCAGACCGTGCCGCCCCCCAGCGCCTCCCCGCCGGGCAGCGCGCCGACCGAGGTGGGCGCCGTGTCGACCACCACGTCGACGACCGCCTCGCCGCAGCCCGCCTCGGCGGCCGCCTCGCCCTCCTCCGGGGAGTCGCCGCACAAGGACGGGCACGGCGGCCACTACGAGGCGGCGCAGGAGGGCTCGGTCCGCTCCGACGAGGGCTACCACTCCAACGGCTACCACGACGAGGTGCTCACCCCGCCCGAGGACTCGAGCGACTCCGACTCGGAGAACAACTACGTGCTCGACTTCAGCAAGAAGCAGAGGCCGCTGCTGGTGAAGCAGGAGGCCGTGGTGGTGGACAGCCCGCCCCGCGGCTCGCCCCACGGCCCGCCCGAGGTGCAGAAGAACAACGAGTTCCGCAAGGTGAAGATCAAGATGACCAAGGCGTACCACTACAAGGCCAAGGAGCAGGACAGCGGCAGCTGCTCGGACGAGGCTCCCGGCGCCCTGCCCGCCCCCGCCAGCCCCGACACGGTGCCCATGGAGGCGGAGAGCGTCATCAAGCTGGACTCTGTCATCTCGCCGCCTCCCCGAGCGCTGTCCCCCGTGCCCGCCTCGCCCACCACCTCCAAGCCGCACTACGAGGACGACGTGCCCATGCAGGAGGCCCGCGGGCCGTCCTCGTCCATTCTGGAGAACATCCTGCTGAGGAACAGGGAGCGGGACAGGCCCTCGCTGGACGGCGACCACAACAACAACGGCGCCAAGGAGCTGCCCCGCCACGCCACGCCGCCGCCCGCCTCGTCCTCGCCCACGGAGATGGCCTACTCGTACAAGAAGTCGCACCGGTACAGCACGGTGCCCTGCAGCCCGGACTCCTCGTCGGCGCCCACCCTGGCGCCGCCCCTGCTGCACCGCCGCTCGCCGCGCAGCCCGACGCGCACCCCGCCCCTGTCGCCGCCCAGCTCCTACTCGGACCTGGGCTACCCCGCGAGCCTGGCGGGCAGCCTGGCGAGCAGCCTGGCGAGCAGCTCCACCTCGCAGGCTGTCCACTACTCGCCGCCCTACCACTACCTCCCCTACCCGACCTCCTCGCCGCCCCTCCCCTCCTCTCTGCCGCCGCAGCAGCTCCACGACCAGCTCCACGACCAGCTCGCCGGCCTCTGCCCGCGGCCCTCCTCCCCCGCGGGCTCCCTCTCTCCGGACGACGGCTCCTGCACCAGGTGAGAACTAGAAACAAAACACACGCGCAGTAGATTTCAAAGCCGATCTGTCAGTTGCCGTCGGATCGAATTTGTACTAGAAATCTTTAGCTTCATTTTCAAGTTTGAAATTTGGCTACCCGCAAATCCTCCACTTACAAGACATCTCTGTCTTGCAGGTCGGGATCGCCACTTAGTCCCAATAGCCACAACTCCCGCGGTTACAGATCGCTGCCGTACCCGCTGAAGAAGAAGGACGGTAAAATGCACTACGAATGCAATGTGTGCTTCAAGACGTTCGGTCAACTCTCCAACCTGAAGGTCCACCTGAGGACTCACTCCGGGGAGCGTCCATTCCAGTGCAACGTGTGCACCAAGAGCTTCACCCAGCTGGCACACCTGCAGAAACACCATCTGGTACACACAGGTAAGTCTTCAACGATTTCGGTAAAATATTCATAAAATCCAAACACAAATTCTGGAGCAACTCAATCCAGAAACTGAGAGCTAAAAAAAATATTTTTGGAGGTCGCCTTTAGACCTATTCCAAAATGATAAGGAAACTACCAAACCCGATTTTAAATAGGTCTCATAATGACCGCCAAAAATATTTTTTTAGCCCAGATTTCAAGATTGGGTTGCCCCAGAATCTGGGTTTTATGTTTTTCTACGATGGCCTGCTTTCCGGAGACACATCTGAAAATTGTACACAAGTGTTATAACGATGACTTTTCGGTTCCACAGGCGAGAAGCCGCATCAGTGCGACATTTGTAATAAGCGCTTCAGTTCCACATCGAACCTGAAGACGCATTTAAGATTACACTCGGGCCAGAAACCGTATGCCTGCGACCTGTGCCCGGCCAAGTTCACGCAGTTCGTGCACCTGAAGCTTCACAAGAGACTGCACACCAATGAGCGGCCTTACACCTGCCAGGGCTGCAACAAGAAGTACATCAGTGCATCCGGCCTGCGGTAAGTCACAACCTGCCAGGCAGTGCCAGGCCCTGGTCTGTCCGCTCACTGTCATGGCGGCGCCGTACTGACCTGCCCTCTTGTTCCAGGACGCACTGGAAGACCACCAGCTGCAGGCCTCACAACATGGAGGAGGAGCTAGCGCTGGCGGCCGCCGCAGGCTCGCCCCAGGGCTACTACGAGTACGCCGGCTCTGACGCGAGCGTGGGTGAGTAGTGCGGACACTTCTTGATCAAATTAGGGGTCGTCCATACATTACGTAAGACAAAATTTGGCCCTTTTTGACCCCCTGCCCCCGTTTGTAACGCGAATAACGTAACCTCACCATAATGCTTTTTGTACAGGACCATAAGGCAGGCTTGGACCCCCCCCCCCCCCCCCCCCCCCTTCCCCCCAAGAGCCTTACGTAATTTATGGACAGCCCCTTATCTTCCCCATCAAAGTTTGTCTGTGAATTCAATAGAAAGACTTTGTTTTAAAATGTAATTTTCTGCTTTGCCATAGGGAGCATCGAGAAGGACCCTCTGGATATGGATTCCAGGGACTCGTTCGAGACGCACCACATCCCCATGCAGCAGCAGCAGCAGCAGCAGCAGCAGACGCATCCTCAACAGCCGCCCCCTCACCAGCCGGCCCACCAGCCTGTCCATCAGGCGGCCCACCAGCCCCACCAACCCTTATCGCAGCATCACCACCTGCTGCCGCTGCACCAAAGTCACCACCAGCCGCCCCACCACCCCTCTCATCACCAGCTCCAGCACGCCCAGCCTCCCCACCACCAGCCCCACCACCAGCCTCATCACCAGTCCCACCACCAACCCCACCACCAGCCCCCCCACCTGACTCACCTCCCGCCGCAGCAGACGAGCGTGCTGCAGGGCACCCACCACCACCTCCCCCAAGTAGTGCCCCAGCACCAGCCCGGCAGCCACAGCTCGCTGGGCGGCCACACCCATGGCAGCCACAACCACGGCAGCCACCCTGGGCACCCTGGGCTCAGTCACAATGGTCACAGCGCCCATAATGGACATTCTATGAATGGCTCGGACGCGCCTAGACCCTCAGTGATAGAGACATCTCAACCCCATGTCATTGAGTGTACTTAAGCCTCGTACAAAGCCGCTTTGTTTTGTTTTTTGTTGTTCTTTTTTTTCGAAACGAAGATTGGCGCATCTTTAAAATATGTATGTACAAAAAAAAAAGAAGTGTGATATTGAGGATGTGCAAGGGGCGCCGGTGGCTGTAACCTAGTGACTGGACTGCTACCTACACATGACAGTTTAGTCATTGTTTCCTGTCCTATTTTCGTGCTCTGTGTTGTTGTTTTTTGTTGTTGTTTTGTTATTTTGGTGAGAAAGCCACTATATTGCGTGTGCGGTAACATAATTTTCTTTCACTGCATCAGGCTTGTATTTAGAAGTAGTGTGACAAAAATTGGAAAGCACCATCATGATTGGTTTTTGAATGTGTTTTATTGAAGATTGCAATTTACACCAGGGCGGCAGGACTTTGCCCTTTGCCCTTTGCCCTCTTTGATCCCAGTATTTTTCCCTCTCGGTTTGTTGGTCCTTTTTCCAGTTAGCTCTTGTACATACTCCCCTGTAAACAGACTAAATTTTCTGACCTTTCTGACCTTACAAGTGGTCTTCTTTGTCTTCTGTCATCTTTCAGCAGTACTAGACTTATTTAATTGTATATCTGACTGATGCCTTGTAACTGGAGACAGTAAATATTTAGTATCAAAATACTCATGTGAATTGCCATTGTCTTACTACTTTCCTCATCGTGTAGAATGGTTCAATTCATCCTTTTTAACGCACTGGCTTTAAATGTATTTGATGTTACTTTGAGGATCTGCTATCTGAGAGTGGACTTAAGTATCCTCATCCTATCCTATAAATGATTGTTTAAGAAGAATGATATTTTGTATTATAACTCTAGACTGGCCTCAGCTGTGTTTGACTTAAGCCATTTAAATTTCTTCAAATGTATTTCCCTCAAGAGAGTCGATTCCTCTGTCATATTCATACTTTTTCTTCATATTATATATGTGTAGATGTCTTCTTGTTCTTATGCTGGTTAAATGCTTTGCTTTCTCTAGATCATTAAAAAGAGAGATAGATTTCTTTAAAGGTAACAATACACCAACATTCTCTTACATCTAAGCTTTGTATAAAAATATGTGAAATGAAAGACTTTTTTTTAAAAAAACAGGAGACATGCAATTGCTTCAAAATTTCCATATATATTTTTCACCAAGTTTTATGTCCTTTTACTTGGGATCATCAAATTATTATAGCCATGTTATTGTTGAATTATGTCATTGTCAAAAATGGATTAGGAAAGAAAACAACAGCATGATAATTTTCCTGGTCTTGATTTTTATTACTATTCAGACTGGTAAATCATTTTCTTTTAGTGAGAACATTTTGTACTGATGCAAAAGCTGAATGCCTGATTTATTGTTTCAAATACAGTAATTTGTGGACTTTCCGATTGTGGAAGCAATGTGTGGACGTTTGAGTGTTTGTAGTGCTGGTTTGCCTGTCATCAGGTGTTTAGGAGCTCACATGTCAATTCCATCTTGCCTCTTTTGGTACTTCATTCTTGGGACATTTTGTAACAAAAATCTAGATTTTGCAAGTTTGGTGATACTGGACTGTAAGGGGTTCCTGAATCCTGAGGGCTCATGTTCCTAGAACCATGTCAAAGTGGACAACACTACACTTTTGATCTCATTCTTTTATTTATGTAGTGTGTGACACACATTGATCCCAGTTCATTTTATATGAAACTTTGTGAAGGTAGAAAATTTAGAGTGTAACTGAATGTAGTTAAGTGAGCTTTAAATTTTCATTCGGATTTAAATGAAAGAAAAATATTGAAATGCAAAGGACTTTTTTGTACATGTATGCCATGGGCCACAGATTGATCAGTTATGCATTGCTCAAACCCTATTTGTTATTTTTGTATTGAGCATGTCTGTCTAAAAAATTTATTACTACAGACATCCACTGAGGTTCAATTTTGAGCAAATGTATTGCTCTGCTCTGCCTTTATTCTTTCAAGATTTTTAAAATGGATCTCACATGGCAGACCTAAAATAATGGAGTCTGCTTTCAATTTTTTTAAATATCTGTTTTTTATAAGTACTGAAATTTCCATGCAATAGGAAAGCCTTAAATGATTGCAGCAGAATAACTTTGATTGTTTTCTTTGCATTGAGTTGAGCTTTTACAGAAAAGAGTAATGAAGACATATATTTTATAATACTTCTCTCAGGCTGGAAACAGCTTGTGGCACAAACCATAATAATGCATCCTGAAATGTTTTAACTCTGTGGAACATTATTGACAGTGCCTTCACCAATTTTATATTGTAGAATTATATTAATATTATTGAAACTGACTGTGTTAAATTTCATTTACATGATTCAAACTTTTGAGGAAGTAGTTTTTTTTTTTAAATTTCATCATTGTCCTCTGCATTTTGACTTAAAGCTCTTTATTACACTAGGGATTTCTCTTCAATTCAAATCACAAATTTATCGATAAAGCTTCTGATTGTGTTTATTTTTAAGCAAGATTTGTTGTTTTAGGCAGGATATTCGAAACTCATGTATGTTGGTCTTCCCCCATTGCGTATTACTTGTCTTTCTCATCTGTTTTATGCATGATGTTTTACAATTTTGTCTGTCTTATAAAAATCGTCAAAGTTTCACCTCTTGAAATATTTGTGCACCAATTTAATCTGAACAGCAAGAATCCAAATGTTTTAATTACATGTCGTACTTAAAATATGATCAAATTTACAGTCAAATTTATCCATAGCTAAATGAATGTCTTAACTCTTTTAACTGTTGAAATTCTTTCTCATATTACTATTTATATACATAAATCATCTTGCAATGTTTGTTAGATTTTGTGATAGAAGTTTTGTTTGTGCTGACATTATAGCTATTATGGCTTTCATTGTCTGCCATTCCGATAGACCTAGTAAAAGCTTCGAGTTACAAGAGGTCCGCAGCTTACTTGGAAGGAGACTAGACCCAGAATCCCTGTGATGTTAAAAAAGAACTTTTTCGGATTTTCACCTGTAAATTTGGTTTTGTTAGTCTCTGTAAGTACATCTGTGTCAGTTGGCTTCGCTCAAGCCACTTGTTCTTGTTCCATTGTCAATATTTGTGTACATAGCTTTAGATTAGTTCTTTCAAATGCTGTGTGGTACTTATAAATATATTATATATATTTTTTGTTTGTATATGAAATGTATTAAAGATGGCACTACCTTTGCTGTGCTCGTCCACAGAACCATGACTGAAAGCCATAACAAATTCAAATATGAATAAACCGTTCAACTGATACATTTGGAGTTTTTTGTTTTTCCGGTATCAAATCATCCCTACTTTTGTCATACAATAGCCCAACTCAGCTACATTGTACAATCTGACGCAGTTGTGTTCATAGTAAATTTTGGTGAGGGGCTCCCAAATGAGTCCATTCTTGCTTGTTGCTCTTCGTAAAACGAACTTATCAAACTATTCTGAGATGCTCAGGTCATAAAGAGGTAAATCTGGGATTTTCGCATTTTCTTTCTTTTTTTTCTTTTTTTCTTTTTTTAAATGGAGATCTATATGATAGGGCGTGTATCCATATAATTATTATACTCAACACTACCACAGTGCGGTACCCTAGTCCGCTCTGCCCGGGTACTCACTCAGTGCTCTTATCAATATTCTTCACTCCAAGCGCCGCTAGCGGCGCGAGGACGTCGTGGAGTATTCCTAGTCATTCGCCTACGGTCTCTCGAGCACGGCGTATATGCGGTGCCTGCTGCCAGCTGCCAGCTGAGTGAGCTGGGCAGTCGAATTTGCTACCGGCTTCCTGTCACCTTCCTGTTCGCTCAGACGAAGTGGACGCCCGACCATGAAGGTGCTCCACAATGCCGCTCATAGCTCGTGGCTCATAAGTTGATTTATGAGTGAATCGTTTTAACGCTGTGCAAGCTTGCCCTTGTTTGGCCTGGTCCACCCTGTGATGTAATCCGTACGAGATGCTGGTGAGTGTTTTGACTGGACGTCATTCAGTCGTCCTGTGTATTTCCCTGTTCTGCATGTGTGGTGACTCCCGACAAAGTCCACCGCGCGGCAGTGAATCAACAGGGAGGTCTTGAGACGATTTCAAAGCAATGGAGTCAACTTACACCTAACCCGGCTCTCCTCCGTCGTGTTCCACCGCCGCGACATAACGCCCTTAGACATCATCTGCGACACGGCGCTGATCGAGGTCGGACCTGTGGACCAGGCTGCGGTAGCCATGGCAACGGAAGGTGTCGCAGACTAGATGCGTAGCAAGGCGGGACTATTATTGACTTGTTCAATACGGCGTACGCCTAATCGACTTAAGGCTGTAATTCTTTATCGCGTTAGGGGCACTAGTAAAAGGAGGGGGCCAAAAGGGGGGGGGGGGGGGGGGGAGATGAACACCGAGTGAGGCATGGCGAGTAAATGTCCAGCAAGGCGGAGGATGGGAAACCGCGGTTTGTTGTGGACCAGATAAAGGGGGGGGGGGGGGGGGATGAGATATTCGCTCTGCATTCCGCCGCAGTAGCCACTCTCTGACCACCGTCTTGGATCGGCGCGGCGTGGCGCGGTGTGGCGCGCGGCGTGGCGCGCGGCGTGGCGCGGCGTGGCGGACCAAGCGCTGCCCAGGAAAGCTGTACTGTAGTTGTCTCTACAGCTCTTCTCCAGGGCCCAGGACATTCCGTCCGACTCGTGAGGAGGCTGCTAAAATAATAACAACAAATTGAGCTATGACTGCGATGCACGCCTTAGGACCCCGGACATTCGCCGTCCCTGGAAAGGTGATGTAGCACGTTCTTTTGGTGTTTTGGTGCTCCAGCGCCAGCCGCATGCTCCAGCACGCTGGGTTGCTGGGTTCTGGGTCTTGTCTTGTCTCTGTCGTGATCCTGGTTGGTCCTGCGATTCGGGTCCAGGGGTAGCGGGACAAGCGGACAGGAGCAGCGCGCGGCAGGCAGACAGACCGGAGGGAAAAGGTTGGCCTAGGAGCTCGAGCTCGGCCTAGGGTCGCGCGGCAGGGTTGGGCGGGCCGAGGCGGGCCGGGCCGGGCCGGGCCCGGCCGGGTCAGGGGGAGGGTGGCGGGGAGGGCGGAGCAGGGTGCGGCGGGCTGGTGGCTCTAGGCGGCTGCAGTGTGCAACGGAGTGCAGTGCAGTAAACGCATGCTGAGGTCGTGACGTTTTAGGCGTGTGACTCCATTTGAACTACACCAGGGTGATCCTCGACGACGCTATGGCGGATACGCAGAAGAGCGCGACGTCGACGCCCACGACGGAGGAACAGGACAGCGGATCCGAGATTCGTGCCAAGGAAAACGGTAACTAAAGTAGCATCATGCTAGGTTTACGTTGTGAGGCGGCCATGTGCCGGCCGGCCGGCGCGGCAGGGCAGAGGCGAGGCGCGGCGTGGCGTGGCGTGGCGCGGCGTCAGGCGTCTAACCAACGTGATCCTGCTGGAGTGTCACTGTAATTCCAGACCATCCTACGACGATCCCGTGCTACTGTTTCTCGAGGGCAGGCCTGCAAGCTCGCTGGCGTCTCGCGCGGTGGTGGACGCCGGTCGTCACCTCGCCGGGTACCTGGCGCCGGCAGCGGCGCCTTCTCCCACACTGCCCACCCAGCTGCAGTGTTGAGGCGTGCCGTTAGTGTTAGGTGGGTCATTTGATTGCTGTGCTCCTTTTTGTCGCTGCATTTTGAACGTCCAGGTGATTGTTTACAATCACATCGGGCTGTAATGGCTGCCGACTCCTTCAAAATGCCCGCTGCCAACACACGTGGGGCCCGCTTTGGGTGAGACGCACCTTAGTTCAGCCAATTTTCGTGGATTTGCAAAGAATTCACGCTCAACGTATCCCGACGCCGTTGTTGGTTCAAACCGTGCTTCGCTTAACCGCTCTAAAATTATCACTGACTCGCATGGATTGTGGGGTTTGTTTTCGTGCGGTTGGTAACGGCGCAGGATCTGTCATGGCGGCGTACACTCTCTCATCCTGCTTTATCTCACTGCTTCGCGTTATCACCTAATAGACCACAAATGCAACTTTCTCTGACAACCTAATGATTCTCAGGAATTTGACTTAACTCGAATTAAAAAATGTCGAAATGTCTCAAATGTTTTCTAATTTTTAAAAAAAAAATAAGTAAAAAAAAATCGCATCTCCAACGCGAGTGAAAATTGAGAGCTAAGATGTCTGGAATATGTAAATTTTTGGGTGGTGGACTTTAGATCTGCTGAGCCCTAAATTTAACAACTCTTCGAATGAATGCATTTCCTCAGATTATATTGCGAACATAGTGCCGAAAAGTGAATCACACGGTTCGGTATGGTGAGACTGCCTCGCGTAATAACCGTGTCTTACAATCAATTGTCTACAGAAATTTCCTCAAAGCAATTGAAATTTATCGTCAAAAATTGAAATATAAGTTGAAAGACTGAAACGCTCGCAGTTTACGCTTCTGGCATGCCTGTGCGCTGTGCGGTCGTCCGCGGGGTGGGAGGGGTACGGGGAGGGGCGGGGAGCGGAGGGGTACCCAGACTCACGGTTCCTCTCCCTAGTACAGAGATACAAAAGGCAGGTAAAACGTCTTGTAAGCGAAGCAAGGAGCACAAAAAGGGGATTGGCATGAAGGAGAGCAGCGAGCATTTGTGTTTCTCTGTGTGTCCCGTTGCAAGTCCCCTCCGTGCGGGGCGAGGCGGGACGGGGCGGGGCGGGGCGCGCGGGCCTAGTGCTGCTGGTCAGAGCAAGGGGCTTTCTTCCTCGGCCAGGTACAAAAGGCGAGAAAAAAAAAGAATTACGGTCCCGCGGACAAGACTATTGTCCGTTGAGCATAGAGCCAGTACACAACAGTTCCACGCACTGAAAATGTGATCGAGTTGTAAGCGTTTATTTCCAGCCTTTGCAAAGCAAAAGGCTGATTCTTCTTGTGTTCTTTGTTTCTCTATTCGTCCTTTTCTTGCCTATCAGCCTCTCTCTCGCTCCCCCCATCCCTTCCCATCTTCCTCTCTACCCTTTATCTGCTCCTCTCTCCTTATTATAATTCACATGTCTCTCCTTTGTATGTATTCTGTCTCGTAAACAGCTGACCGTGAACGGTCCAGAAACAAGCAAATGAAGCTGCGACCATCAAGGCCATTAGACTGTAAGTTTTTGCGCTTTTGCCTGGTTTTCCCTGAGAGTACAGTATATTCGCTGTGTATTTTCCTTTCGTTTCGGCTTGGAGCTGGGGCGGACAGGGAAGAAGCGGAGGGGGAGGGATTCCCGTTGGTACCTTGGAAGTAAGTGGGGAGATGGATGCTTGTGCGGTCTTAGTCCTTGTGAACGGCGTTGGCGTTAAATTTTCACGGAATAGTGACAAGCCGGTGGGGCTCGGCGGGGCGGGGCCCGGAAGGGGGGCGTTGAGGTAGAGTCCCACACTCTTAATCTATAAATGTCAACCCCC
>CABIKL010002031.1:0-13541 GCA_902196195.1 Aptinothrips rufus
CTTCGTAACTTACGAAGACATTTCTTTGTATTACGTTTGTGCAAAATCTCCTGTAACTTACGAAGAAAGTTCTTTGTGATACAAAGAAGTTTCGTTGTAAGCAACTAACAGTGTACGAAAAACGTTTCGGGATGAGGCTCTAAATTACCTTAAAAATGAAGGTTATTAAGCCTTTCTTCGCCAGTTTTTTTCTAGATTGGCTTGCCCTAGAGTGTGGGTTTGGGTTTTACTCGGCGCGGCCGCCCCTTGCCGGGCTTGCCGGCCTCTCTGGCCGCACTTTGTGCCGTTTATTTCCTATTGATTTTGAATTACACGCTTCCTTTCTGCCGCCACACCGGCCCCGCCGCGCCACGCCACGCCACGCCACGCCGCACCCAGCCAGCCAGCCAGCCAGCCGCCGTAGACCATGCTGGCTGCCACAATGTCCTGACCGACACACAACATGCCCACAGTCTAAATGTCTAGTGATATTTTTGTTCAGACAGAAACAGTTTTAAACATAACTAGAATTAGTAACAATTTTGTAACGATGTAGAAACAATTTCGTAAAAATTGTGTGGTTAAGTAGAACAAAATTGTAACTTATTCTAGTTATGTTTAAAATTGTGACCAAGTCCGACCAAAAAAGTTACTAGACATTGAGAGTGAGTCTTGCTATCGCTAAGATGCTTCCAATAACACTGCTTCGAAATTTTTGAATCATTCCACTTGAAGTTTCGTCCATGGATTGGTGATCTGCCTATTCTTTGGCGGGCTGGGCGCGAAGCGCGGGGCGCGGGGGGCAGGGCAGGGCAGGGCAGGGCAGGGCAGGGCAGGGCAGGGCAGGGCAGGGCAGAGCAGGGCAGAGCAGGGCAAGGCAGGGCAAGGTACGGGGGAATGGGCAGGGCAAGAACGAGCAGGCCAGAGCAGGGCGGGGGAGAGGGGGGGGCAGGGCAAGGCGGGGCCGGGCCGGGCAAGCAAGAAAGAAAGAGCGCTCTGCAGAAATTTTATCATCACCTCACAAAAGTGTCCTGACAACATTTTCATCTATGAGAAATGAGAAGTCCTTGTCAGTCCTACAACACGGTCGTCATCGTGGCGCGGCGGAGCGGACTCTTCTCTCAAGCCGCACCCGCCGCACAGGTGCTCGCCATCATCACGTAAAGGTCAGTCCTGCAGTAAGTAGCTGCACACTGTAAAAAGTTGTTGTCACTTTACGAAAAACATTCGCGCCGAAACTTTCATCCAGCCGCTTGGTGAAAGTGCTGTCACACTGATGATATTTTCGTTCGTCAACTGGCGTGAAGAATCTAAAATCACAATCACAAATGATGAAGATTTTTGGGGGGCCTGACAAAAAGGATTCGTCGTCATTTCTCAGATACAAATGTCATCACGGTGTTTCGTCGTCAATGGCGACTTTTTAAAAACGTGTACCCATCAAAATCGAACTTTACAGACACTATCATAGCCATAAGAATCCGCCAGCGTCGATATTCCGCGCAGGAAGATTCATCCTAGCATGAAGAACTGCCAGGTGATGATATACCAGGACGGACTGTACTACTTCCCCGTCCAAAGGTATGTCAATGTGTCACATCGTCTCCAATCTGTCCCTGGGTTCCGTTTCCTCTGGTAATACCTGGTAAAACTTAAAAGCCTTTTTTGCACCTCTGTGTAAAAGCAGTCACCATGCTTTCGCAATTTTTCACTGTTTTCTCCGAAATTTGTCCTGATAGGAGTTATAGCTGGCAATAAACACTTAGCCACCCGGCGGTACTGCACTCATGAAACGACAGTGTTTTTGGATGAAATTACGGTAATTTTTTCATACTTTTTAATGGTAATTTCAAGACTACGGTTATTCCAGATTACGTTTTGACCAGATGGCCAAAATTACCATTACCTTTTACGTCGGTGAAAAGAATACAAAAATACCAGTACAAAAATATTGGCAAAATTTTTAACACTAATTTTCTATGGTAATGAATGACCATGCTTCAAAATACAGTGAAGTGCTAGACCTCTCGGCTGCCATGATACCTTCCTTGCACCGCGATAACAACCAGCCCTAGTGCTGCTAATCAAATTACCGCCCCCCCCCCCCTTTTTCCCCTCCCACAGGGCCGACTCTCAGCAGGATAGAGAGTGCTCTCTCAAAGCATTGCATTCAGCGGACGCCTGCCTCTCTAGCTGCAGCAAGCAGCTGTTGACGGCTGACACATGACATGTCATGGCGGCGAACTTAGCAAGAGTCCTGGCGTAATCATCGCTTCACTTTATCGACTTTTTACGGCCCGACTCGCAAAGCGTAATCACTCCGTCAACGCTAGTGCTGTTCAAGGCCGCCGTTCCGCAGCCGCACGAATTAGGGAATTAGGGGAAAGGGGATGTCAGGTTAGCAATCGTTTAAAATGTCCAGTCAAAGATCCGCGGCAACGTCGCGACCTGTGTCCACTTTGAAACAAGTATGGCAAATTAATTCCGCCATAGTCGGTTGGTTTTCATTTCATCCCACGGGCACCGCTCCGAGCTTCAAACACAGTCATTCTCTTACATATATCCTCATCTGTAATACATACGAATTTACGCAGCCGTCATACATACCTTGTCGTCTGTATTACACACACCCTGCCGTCTGTATTACAGAGAGGTCCTCCGTATTACAGAGTGATCAGTACGTATTACATACGATTTTGTACGTACGTAATACGGCTGCTCAAAATTTTATGTATTACAGAAGGCTCGTATATAAGAAAAGGACAGTGAAAGCTCAGTACCAACCAACCAACAACCATAGGACTATACAGCACAGCTGT
The DNA here is from genome assembly GCA_902196195.1 of Aptinothrips rufus. Classification (NCBI taxonomy): domain Eukaryota; kingdom Metazoa; phylum Arthropoda; class Insecta; order Thysanoptera; family Thripidae; genus Aptinothrips; species Aptinothrips rufus. Next base: position 2,799 of record CABIKL010002031.1, read on the forward strand.
CTGGTCATGTTTGAGAGCGGCTGGTGGCCTGCCTTGCCAGCCGCCCCGCCTCCCGCCTGCCAGATGTCAGGAGGTAGTCGCGAGCAGGCCAGGCTCGAGCTGCCGGCCGTACCCATACCCGCACCCACCCACCTACCCCCACCCTATCCCGCATGCCCTTCAAACGTGCGCACATAATATTCGCCATGCGAAGGAGAGATAGCCCACGAGTGAGGGAGCCACACGTTGCCTTCTTTGGCTAAATTTTCAACTGTCCATGATCTGATCAATCACGAACTTCCCTATACGCCTTCAATGAACTGCCATCAATCAGCAGGCGTTCATCTATTATACCTTCCTGCACACTGCCAGCAGGCAGGCTCAGGCTACTGACAAAGAAAAAATAATAAAATGAGCCATAACGCCGCTTGGGAATAGGTTGACATTGCACTGCAATGGCAAAAATGACACCTGCCAAATTGCAACAACCAAAAAACAAAGACACAGGTCCTGAATAAAATGGCGAGCTAGTGAATTTTAAAATGACCATCGCTGACAGCTCAATCAAATCAACCTTCAATCCCAACTTCAAAGTCCGTACCTAACCTGAAATCTGAAATCTAAGCTGTTGCTATACATAATAATAAAAATGACAATTCCGACCGTTCAAAGTTTTACTCCCACACAACAGGAGAAGCAATCAACGATGAATCGGAGATTCTAAGAACAGTCAAAGTAGACAAAGCTACGACTTTGATGTCAAAATCGAAAATTTGACGCACAGTAAACGACAGACACAGACAGCTAACCTACAAATGTCATTACAACGGGAGGGCGTAACGACGTACGAGTGAGCGGAATAACAAGATGGTGTAAACATCCTGGGAACAGGACCTCCGAGTACTGAGTCATGCAACGCATGCTTCGATATGCTACGTCGTCGCGCTCGCGCTGCGGCGCGCCGTCCGCTCCCAACCAACGGAACAACGTCCAATCCAACCGTCCTGTCCTAACCGTCCCGCCCCGACAGAATCCTGTCCATCCCGCCAACGACCTGCGAGAGGGACAGGGACAGGGCACGTCGCGACGACCCCGTTCCAAACGCTCGATAAATGACCAAATCGCAGGCCGAGGGATGTTACCGCTACGGAACTCATACCCGGCAGCCTGGCAGCGTGCAAGGGTTGAACTACGAAATACCAGAACAAGGAGACGACGGACTCCGCTGAGACTAACCACTGACTCCCACTCACCTTAATGATAAGTTCTATCTCCGGAATATCCGTGTGGTTGTTGCCGTTCTGTATCGCGTCGTCTGCCATGGCGAGGTGTTGTGGTAATCAGATCCTTGGGAAATGCACTTCACAGGACACAAACACGATTTGACGAGAGGAATGCGCTTTCACAAGTTCACGTCACTCGGCTTCGGATCGGCGTATCGCTCGCGACCATTCACAACAAAACACAACGAAGACTGACGACTTTGCTCCGCCGCCTGCTTGACCGTGCTTGACGAGCGGGCGGCAGCGGGCGGACGCCAACCCCAACGAGTCGTACGCGATCTCTTCAAAGGCTTGGTGTGTGTTGCCAACATACTCAAAAGTTAGGAAGTGTAGGCATCGACAAGATTTCTTTCGACTCATCCGTGTTTCTAAATGACAGAGCTCAATTTTGAGAGCTTTTTTTTTTTAAAAAAAAAAAAGACTTCTCGGACACAGTTTGCTTGTCAATTAATTACTTTCGCGCTTTTAACAGGCTTATTCGCAGTCCAGCAAGTGAACGGGCGGCGATTCGAGTAGAGGCGTCTTTCCTTGATTTGAATGAACGCAAAACTGCATACGCAGCAGATACGGTACACGCTATGTAGATTCAGAGGAGAAACAAACTTCAAAATCTAAATTGGTGCAACGAGAAAAGATGTCAGTTCAAATAATATTCATAGACGAAGTCAAAAATTTTTATTTATTATTTTCTTAACAATATGACAATGTTCCCAGCTACCCTTCATCCACCAGATCCAAGATTCAAACATTTCTGTGCGGAAAGAGCCAAAGTTTCAAGTTAAAAATGTGATAAGAAAAACGAGGCAGCAACAACAATTGTTGCAAGTCACAAGAATTTTTCTTTCCAGGAACATTGAGATAACAATTTTAAGAATTGGGAATTGTGCTTCAGCAACTCTATTTGTTCATGTATAAAGATCAGAGAATATGTCTGACCACTCAAAGGAAAAAATATAAACAGAAGCAATTGCTACTGCAATTAATTAATAGTCACAAATGTATACAAAAGAACTGAGAATGTGCCTTACCATGAGACAAGCCTTTCACATCCAAAAAATAATGTGATGATAAAGCAAAAATAAGGAGAGAAGTCAAATTAAAATATTCTAGTATTCTTAAGTACTAATGATAAAAGAATTGAGGCACATAGGTAAAAACTTAATTATTTTTTTCTATAAGTAATTTCGAACTTTTCTTACGAGATTTGTGTGACAGAGAACAAACAACAAAATTATGTGGGTAAAGAAAACAAGTTAGCACATAGAAAAAAAAAAGAGAAAAAAAGGGGAAAAATACAAATTTGACATTGCTTGCTTCAAATTTAAAAAATTTGCACACAAATGGCTCAAATGTGCAAAAGATATATGAAATCAGTAATATCACAGTAAGTGATGATTGTTAGCACTTGGCTCTTGTGTACTGAGTTGAAATGTATTTAACCATAACATACCATTTATATGACATAACAGGACATGTGATTACAAATAGATTTTGATTTTATGGCATCAAGTGCAAAGTTTAGTCTTTCAAGTGTCAGCTTTTAGACAGAAATTGGTGGTGAAATCACAGTTAACATTCCACTGTCATGTTACTCTCATTTTCCAGATGACTGACTCTGCAACAATATAGAAAAATTGTTAACACATGTGAAAAATTAAAGTTTGATTTCCATACATTTATTTGAAGTTTATAGATCTACAATACCTTGAGTTTGTCCTTGTAGAGCTTAGTGTAGTATCGCACATATGCAGCTTGTTCTTGAGGGTTTTTGGCATAAGCAGAAGCACAATACTGAGCCAAAATTGGAATATCTTTCTCAGTATAATTCCCTTCAAGCATAGACCGAATAGTAGCAGTGGATACACCAACTCCCAATGGCTTGACTGCAGCTACAGGAGTAGACGAGGTTCTTGGCACCACAGGAATGTTATTACTGGCTACAGCTGGTGGCGGCAAAGACAGTGGGATGGCAGGAGGAATAGCAGGCGGCATAACTGCTTGCAAACTTGGGTGCATTGGGTTTGCATGAATCTCCATTATTGGTAACTTGTCAAGCTGACAGTACGCAACCATTACTGAAAAGAAAGAAGTTTCAAACATTAAATTCTATACCATACAAATTAGTTTGCTTATCAACAGGAAATTATAATCTATTTACACTCAGCTTACCTTGATTGTTGTCTATTGTAATTGGCTCAGTGATGATAGACTTATGGAGCGCCATAGACTCAAGAACACTGGGTAACTGAACAAAACAAACAGGGCGAGGGCGTCCTTTTGAGTCCTGGGCCATTTTTACAGCATCCAAACGAGCATGACCCAGTAATCTAGGTTTCAAGGCTCTCACAACGTCTGCAGTAGTGGTTGATGGATTCAGTCCTCTTAAAAGTAGAGCTAGAGTTTAGAAGGGAAAAACATTTGTTATCTTCTTTAGAGGATCTATAGGCAATATTTAAGTAGTAGTCTCTGAGTAAATTTGCACAACACACCATGAGTGGGGTAAGGGCATGTTTCCTCCCAGCCATCCAAGCAATCTTCCTTAGATCTGTTGCATTGATAACATTGCATTCTGTGTTTAAAATTAGAAGTATGGCACTGAAACAGAATTGAGTATAGCAGTGAAAAAATAACAATCATTTAGAGGCAAAATTATGCATTTAAAGTTTGGAGAAATTGATTTGTCCTTACTCTGACACATTCCCAATCCTTGGAGATTGGGTTACTGTAATCCATAGGAGCATGGTTATTGTGGCGAAGATTAAGGACCCCTTTTCGTAAGTCCATCCAGCGTGTGGCTTCATCAACAGAATTAAATGTGATGAAGGCTAGGCCCCTAGACACACCTAAGAGTCAAAAAAAGAAAATGCAAAGATGTAAATATATAAACATTAATGTAGATGTGAGGCCAACGATAAATTGATATTAAATACATAATCAATTTAGACACTGCATGAAGTACCTGACTCACTGTCCTGTACGATACGAACATCTTTTGCCCATAGTCCACAACTACTAATATCCTTACGAATATCCATATCTGTCACATCCCGCGCCAAGCCCCGCACAAATATCACCTCTCTGGGAGACTGAAGACTTTTAGTGTAAGGTCTGACACTGGCAACATCTTTGGAAGGATTAATAGGCCTGGAAACAGAAGAGAGAAAAACATTACCACTACGACAGGAGTAAAAACACAAGGCTGAGAAGTTCCTCTTTTTCCTTGCAAATTGCAGGTCTGTAACAAAGATACTAAAGCTGGGAGCGCCGCCATATGCTGTATACTTTTGTCTACACTATCTGCAATATACTTTGAGCTTCCTGCTTGATGTTTATACAAGAGATTCACGCTTAAAGAATGGGAATCAGTAGCTGCGATGTTTGGCGAGGATTCAAATAATTCTGAACCACTCTTCATCAGGGAGAACATTCCAAATAACTTCGCAACTTGCACACTTCATAACAAGTAGATCAAGAAGTGTAGTCTTTGGAATTAATAAGAATCGTGATGATTTGTAGCTCCTGCCAAGTTTACAACATTAATGAGAGGGAACATGCAAAACCTTTAGACTGATAAAAGTTGATGCTCATGGGCATGTAACGTATTATTTTGCATAGAACACAGCAGAGGTATAACTTACAGATCAGACCGAGGCTTGTTCCATTGTGATTCTCCAAATGAAGTGAGTTCTCTTCTCTGCCGAAAGTCATCATCAGCTTTCCCATTTGGAGCAGAAAGATGGATGTTTGCCACTCTCTGCACTGGACGTGGTGGAGGTTTACGATGGTCCACATGCTCCACGGGCTTCTCTCTTCTCGTTGGACTGCCCCACCGAGATGGTCGGCGTCTCTCCTCCTCAACACGATTGAATGTTTGTTGAAGTCCTTGATTCAGCCAGTTCAAAACTCCTGATTTCTTCTGCTGTTCTCCTGGACTAGCAGCAGGTCTTCGGCTTTCATCCATAAACGGTGGTGGATGATTCTTTGACACATGGTTCCCATGATTTCTTGTCTGTTGCTCACGAGATGAATTTTCCAAGTATCTCCTTGATTCATCAAGAAATGGAAGATGAACAGGGACAACATTTCTTCTTTCTTGAAAATCTCTAATTTTTTCCCATTCTCTGGACCCATCTTGGTTTTGTCCTCCAGCTTGCTTCTTATCACTGCTTTCCTTACTCGACTTCAACTGGAACTCTTCTCTCCTATTGTACTTGGCTGGTTTATCATTTTCTCGAACAAACTTCTGTTTGTAATCTTCTTTCATTGATTGGGAAGACTTCTTTGAAGTTTTCTCTGGAGGGGGCCGTTGATCTGGACTTCTGCGCCTATCTCTTCCTCGGTCTTTGCTTGTGTGATCTTCCTGTTCTCTTTTACGAATCTTCATATTTGTATTTGACTCTTTAGGCAAGTTCCGATGAGGTCCTTGAGCCACTTCTCTAGCTCTGCTGGTTTGAGGCTCTTGATCTTTGCGTTGGTTGAAGTCTCTCCTGCGTGCCTGCTCTTGGGGTTTTTCTCTTGTCTCTTGTTCCTTTGGTCTTGCTGATGAGGTCTTCTCCTTTCGCTCTTGAATTTCTTTTCCTCTGCTGTGGTCTCTAACTCGTGCTGCTGTAATGTCTGGCTGTCTATCTCTGCTCCTACTCCTGGCTCTAGCTGGACTTCTATCACGACTACGATGTGGACTCCTCGTCCTTTCCCAGCTGGGGCCTCTAAATCTCTCAACACTAGGTGTCCTAGGCCCAACCCACTGAGGACTCCTCTCCCTCCCTCTACCCATGTTTAATTCCGCCCCCCTGTCCCTGTTCCTGTCATCACGGCCAACACTCTTCCTCTGCTGCTCAAAGCTTCTACTCCTCTCCCTAACAAAGCCTCTACTCCTATCCTGATCAAATCCTCTGACCCTCTCCCGCCCAAAGCTCCTACCAGCCTCCCTGTCTAAACTCCTGTCCCTCTCACGATCAAAGCTCCTATTTCTTTCTCTATCAATGCTCTTGTTTCTTTCCTGGTCTATAATAATGCTCCTGTGACCTTCTCTGTCAGTGCTCCAGTGACTTTCCACATCAATACCACGATTTCTTTCTGGACATATGATTCTACCTCTCTCACTACTAACACTCCTAGGGACTCTGTTCCTTTCCCGACTGATGGTCCTAATCCGCTCTCGGCCAACAGCCCTGTGCCCTTCTCGACTGATGCTTCTCATTCTCTCATGGCTTCTTTCTCTTCCAATACTTCTCTCTCTTCCTCGACCAATGTGTCTTCCAGGCTCAGGAGGAGGGCTTCTTAACATTTCCCTTCCTGGCCTCCTTATATCACTGGCAAGTAGCATGCGCTCATCTTCAATACGCCGAATTTCATGTCTCAGTGGGGAAAATGCTCCTGCTCGCTCCGAACTGACAACCCTCTGACCAATTCTCAATTCCCCTTCAAAGCTCCCTCTTCGTTCAATTCTTTGGTTTATATCTCTATCTCTTGGAGGTCCGCTGAAGTTCCTTTCTCGATCCCAGCTTGGCTTTCTTGGCCTCATTCCTCGCTCGAAGCTTCTTTCACTCATATTTCTGGCAGGAGGAGTTCTGCTCCTGTTTATCCTTTCCCTACTTCTATTGATTCTTTCTCTACTCCTGTTCCTTGATATATCACGGCTGCGACCACGGAGATGATCTTTATGAAGTGTTCTTGTAGGGGTGATGTGCTCGGGGGGACTGCCACGCCGACGATGAGAGATTCGCCACTCTTCTTCTTGAAAAGAGTCTGTTTGGACTCGGGCAGGCCAATCTTCATCTTGGTCTAAATCCCTCTCTGGAGTCCGACTCCTACTTCGGCGCCACCTGCTGGCTCTCCACTTTGCCTCCCTTGGATGCAGTGGCTCTGCACTGTGATGTAGCTCACTTTCAACAATATCTTCCAACATATCTTGTTCTTCTAAGAACTCATAACGTACTTCATCTGGTTCATAATCACTACCCTCTCGGTGATGACGAGCATGGTGATCATTGTCTTCATTGCTCCTGTCATAAAGGTCATTTCGAATTTTCAGGTTTATGTCTCCTCCCTCTAGATCAACTTCACCAACAACATCTTCATTGAATTCATCAATCAAACTCATATCAGGCGGCTCAATGATATCCCGAAGGTCCATGACCCCAGAATCACGAGATTCAATAATTTCTCTAAGATCTCCCAAGTCGGTATCCTTCCTGAGCAACTTTTCTCGAAGATCGCTTTCAGATGGGTCTGGATAGTGACGCTTCCTCCGATTGAGAACTTCTCTGCAGTCGACTAATTCATCATTTGATGGAGAATGTTTGAACGTGTTGTTTTGATTCCATCTGTCTCTATCTCCATAACTACTAGTATGTCCATATCCTCTTGTTCCTCTCCCTCTTCCTCTCCCTCTTCCTCTTGAAAATCTAGAGTGATTCCTCATGTCTGAAGACCTTCCAAACTCTTCCCTCTCTTCAGGTTCCGCAAAACGCTTGCCATCTTGAATTTTCACTTTTAAGTTGGTCATTTCAATTGGAGGCATTTCAAGATTTTCGTCTTCTTCAACATCTGCAGCAGATTTACGTCCACCTCTTCTATTGCTTTCTGAGCCATTATCGGATCCTCCACCACGATTCTTGTAGTCCCATTTGTTGAAATGGTTTTGCCAGCGGGTTTGTCCTCTGCCTCTCCACTTCTCATTGTGACCTCTCTTGTAAGAATTGTGAAACTTGTTGCCGCCTCTGCTGATTTCATCAATGTCTTCCCATTCATGTTCCCATTCTTCATCATACTCTTCCTCATTAAGTTCCTGGACATCTCTTCTTTCTTGCCTTTCAGAAGCAGATTCTTTCCTGTAAACAAACAACATTCATTAAAGAACATACTGCCATCAATTCATACAAAGAATATTTCATATATTTTAGCCACGACTTACCTCTTGTCTCCATCCCTGCGGGGACGTCGTTCTAGGGAATTAGAACGCTCTCTTCTCAACTTACCAGCTGGAAAACAAAACACAACAGCATTGAGCTAGTAACAACATGAACACTAATTGATCTAGACAAGCACCAATCACATGCCAGACCACAAGCCATTAGTGGAAGTGCTGGCTTACATTTTCAGATACACAAAAGTAAAAGATTCTTGGTACTCATTTAGAGCAAAAGTGAGACATTATAGCAAAACTAAATTTCAGGTGCTTAGAAAAGGGCTTTGATTTTGACATCTTGGCTTTGAAGGCAACCAATGAATTTACTCCCAACATAGATTACAAGCGGCTTTAGACAAACAATCTCTTTAATTTTAAGACGAAGGACGTGCTAAATCAGTAAACTAGGGAAAAAGCTTGTGGAAGAGTGAGATGGATGAATAAAGAAGGCACTACACAAAGTATGTGATCATCCAAGTCTACATGGTGATTTGACCGGAACATGCACCTATATTCTTGCACTCTATAGCAGAAAATCAATTATGAAGCTTTTTTTAACACAATAATTGCATCTTTGGGATCTCAGGCCGAAGGCCTAGGAACCCGTGGCTAGACATCATGCAAGAAAGTTAGAGGTTAGGTCAAACAATTCTTTCGCATTTCCAATTATGATATCGGTTCACCATTACGAATTTGTACTCCTTGTTTCAACCACAAAAAGGTACAGTCACCCAATAAAGCCTTCGCGGAGGTTTGATCACCCGAAGAATCTGCGAAGAATCAATACTTTTCCGAAAGTATATGATTGTGAGCCTTACATGACATTCTGTTGAAATTGTTCGCGTTGGAACGCACAGCGAAAACTCAGGGCTTCACATAGCCTTCCAACTGCATCAAATACCCCAAATTATTCCGTTCGTATCAAAGACCTCCAAAGTACGTCGATTCTCATTTACACAACAGTAACAGACAATTGCATCCAGATTGAATCGATTCAGCTGGGCGGGGGGCGGGGACGGGGAGGGGAGGGGACGAGAAGCGGCATCACGACCTAGCTTCCGGTTGGAGGGCGCGAGCTGCATCGCGGCGGTAGTGTTCGAAACGCTGCGCTGTGACGGCCATACTAGTTGAATGCCATGCATTACAGGCTGAGTGAGTTTTACGAGTTGATTGTACAGTGTAGTTTGGTGTCGGGATATGTGTATAATATATGTTTCTAAAATATCTTAATATTTTCAATTTTTTAATTTTAAAGTCATTGATTTATTGTTAAATATCGTTCGAGGGTTGATCTTGTACGTTTGTCGTTCTTCTTATCCCAGATCTTTTGGTAGAAGAGTGCAGATTAATTATTGTTCCATGGCTTTTGCTCAAATTAGGCCACTGGCTGTCTGATTATTTTGGGTGGTTGATCAGAGAATCAGATTCATCCCGAAGACTGTCTTATACATATGCTTAACTGTTAAAAAGACATTCCGTTTATACGATGCCCCATATTAAAGATTCAGCTCCACCAGAAAATTTGGAACATCTCAAGCATGCACTGGTTAATCAGGAGCGAGATGGATTACCTCATTGTGAGGTAAAAATTTTTGTTTTTCCCAAGGAGATAGATACTTTTCATTTTCAGGCAAATAAATAATCGCACTTTGTGCCTCTACAGAAATTTGCACTACTGAACTTACTTTCGAATCCATGATGCTGCGTCACTCATAAAACACGACTTAAAAGATCACTCGTGTTTGTACTTACGCGCAACTTTATCTGTGAATACCAACTGTACAAAGTGTAAGCTCTTTTGTGATTGGATTTTCTTTAAAATTAACATTACTGTACTACATGTGCAAAAAACTTGTTAAACCATTTGATCTTACTCGCTTAGAATATTCAATGTTACTTCTCTTTATTATTATTAATATCTTACAATGCACGAATCCAAGAGATTTTGCTCTTATGTTGGCAGCAACCTGTTTTGACCACATGAGGTCTAGTCCTTGCTCTCAATCCTGGCTTCGTGATTCAGTTCAGGATAGGATAGTTTTGTTTTCTTTGTAGGCACTCAGCCAAAAAATAAAAAACGTTTTGACACTACAACCGTTATAACCTTTGCCTAAAACTAATGTAAAATCTCCGTCAATTATTTCAACCGTGCCTAGTATCATCGTGGTCTAGTAGCGCAGTGGTTCGCAGTGAGACAAGACGTGTCTGTGTCTATGTCAACCGACACCAAGACGGACCAGTGCTACGCGTTGAATTCTCATTTTGTCCTGAGGTCCTACATGGTGAAATATGGATGGAGAGGATGACGAAAAGAAAGAGACGCTTGTTGAAGTCGTGTTAAGACATTTTTATGCAACTCGACTGGATTGACAGTACAATTTCGAGTCGAAATTTTCGACAACGGTTTCTGTTTGCTAGCGCTCTGCTGATGCGAAATTGAGCGAGGAGTAATTATTGGTAGCAGACAGTTTACAATGACATTTTGATTCTGATTCAATATTCTACAATATCGACGCATTCAAGATGGCCACGCCGCAGCCTCTAGTCTCATTCGGCAGCCAACAGGCTGCT
>CABIKL010002032.1:0-13541 GCA_902196195.1 Aptinothrips rufus
ATCATCTCAAACATGTCTGACAGACATTTACATCTCCATGCTATCTTTGAGATATCCGTGATCTGATATATTTTCTGGAATATCTCAAAGATAGCATGGACATGTAAATGTCTGTCAGACATGTTTGAGATGATGAATTAGCAATCCCAGGGCTGTCTGTGGTATATCCTACAGACATCAATGTCTGCCAATGTACAAAAGATATCTTTTGCTGTCAGGGCTGGCACGTTATGTATTGCTCTTAACGTTTGCTCCCTCCCCGTCCCAATTTAATAAATACAGGACCGGGTATTTTGATGGTTCAGGCCCGAAAATTTCCTTAACAGCATTCGTTCAACGACTTCATGATGGGCTCTTCAGTCGTCGGGAGTAAGCGAGTCACGGGACGAGACAGCGTTTATCTTGCGCGGCTGTACGCAGCGGAAGCGCGGGACGCCCATCGCATCCAATCGCGTTAGCTCTCGTTGAGTCATCAACCAACCGGTCGCGCCGTTAGTTGTTCCACCGGCTCTTCTTGTTCCACTTACAGCCGCAGTACTGCTGCAGCTGCTGCTTGTCTGCTCTGCTGTCACTGTCACTGTCTGTTTTGTCGCCTCACCATGGCTCAGGATACGTAGTAAGTAGAGCTCGCAGTGCTCGTAGCCGGCGGTATTTGACTTTGACATGTTAGCTACTAAGTTTTTCTCTGTCCGTCCGCTGCAAGGTTGTATACTGCAGATTCGACAAGTAGCGTTCGTTACGAGGTTTGTGGACGTGACCGTTCTCAGCTGGCTTAGACCCGACTCGATAGCTCATATTCTCCCTCATGCTACTTTCTTAATCTTATAATTTTTTTTTTACTTCCCTTATTAGAGAAATTTTGGGATTGTTTTCGATGATGTATTTTTAAAATTGTTTTGCTTCCAACATAAATATGTTCTGAGGTTAGGTGTCTGTTTTGGAATCATGGCGCGAAATTTGAACCGTGCGCGAGACGTTTCGAGCTCGATGTGGATGTAATCATATGACAATGAGGAAGCTGAATCCAAGAAAAGCACTGAAACAACTGAAAATAGATATTTGTTTGATGTCGGAACAGATTTAATCACAGAGACTTGATACTTTCGTATTCTTTTTAAGATTAGGTCCATTATTCGTACATGACTGCTTTGATTTCAAATTAAATACAGTTTAAGGAACATTGTATTGCACATTCAATTGACTGTTCTTTCAATTTTGTCTTTTTTTTAGTAAGCCATGTGTCGCAAAAGCAGAAGAAAATCTGCAGTCAGATGGCTATGATGGTATTATTTTGGTGTCTCACCTTCCTCCCGGTAGTCAGCCTGCTCCCTTCGGCCCTATTTTGGGGGAGGCTTATAAGGTACATATATTCAAATATTTATACATTGCAATGTTTTTTTTACCACTATTCAGTATTATAGTTAAATTCTTGACGTTTGATTTTTTTGCAGATAGATGAATCTCTTAGCACATCAGGTGGTGTTTTTGGAGTAGATTTACCTTCAAAGCGATTTGTATATGCACCCACTGGACCAATTTGCCCTGATTATGATGATGTGCGCAGTTTTGCTGATGCTGCCAAAAATGGTGTTTCAAGGTGAGCATAAGGGGTCTTACCAATACTTTGTGGCCTATTTCAGGCCACTTTTTGACACCCTGTCTTCTCAATGATTTTGCCAGCCATGAAATTTAGTAACTTTTCTCAAAAACTGTTCTGTAGTATGGCCTACTTCTAGTTGTTCCTCTTTCTAGTCTGGTTTTGTGCATAGCAACATAGATTTTCTGTTAGAACATCCTTTATTTCTGTTTCAGAGCTTTGAAAGCAGGATTGAAATCTCCTCTTCTTATTGTGCCTTCTTATGAATGTTTTAAGCAAGTTGAGTTAGTGACAATACTTGGTGCCTTAGAAGCCCTGTATGTGGTAAGTTCTAGTATTATGATTTTGATATATTTTTTCCTCGACTTGTCTATTTTTGAACCAATGCCGCTAAAAAGCTATTACTTGCAGCCTTTAATGGTACGGGAAGATGCTCCAAAGAAGGTGCAGAAACCCAAAACCCTTGGTGTATGGCTTGAAGACAAGCAGCGGACAAATATTGCTGTCAAGTTGGCCAATGCTATTGAATCTGGCAGGTAACTTATTGCATTGTTCATTTTCTTGTTTTTAGTTAGGTTTTTTAGTTTTACAAATCTTTTACTTATGATTTTCCTAAAATGATTGGGAATAATTTCTTTTCCAGATTTGTGGCCCGTGATATCGGTGGTGGTGATCCTGAGCGAATGGCTCCACCGCAGGTTGAAAAGTATGTCACCAATGTATTTGGTAATAGCTCAGATATTAAAATAGAGGTTGTTAAAGGAACAGAGCGACTTGAAAAAGAATATCCTCTATTTGCTGCTGTGAACAGAGCTGCAAGTGGTTAGTTTGAAAACTTCTAATGCAGTTGAATCTTTAAAACTTGGAGCCTATCGGTGTGTTGATATTAATGCTGAAAATGGTTCTGTCAGTCATTGAGCGTCACCAGGGTCGTATCATCTTTCTGACTTACGATCCAAAAGACATGAAGAAAGTGAAGGAAACTCTGATGTTTGTGGGTAAGGGTGTCACCTATGATACTGGTGGTGCTGACATCAAAGCTGGTGGGGTGATGGCAGGAATGTCTCGCGACAAATGTGGTGCTGCAGCAGTCGCAGGCTTTATGAAAGTAAGTGGGTCATTTTTTTTTCTTTATAAAGTTCAATGATGCATCTTCACATAAAACTGGGAACATAAGCTACAGTTAATCTGAAAGATCTGATATTTTAGGTAATTATAAAGAAAAAGGATGATCATAAATACACTGCCAGATTATCACAATGGGCCTCTTATTTTTTTTCTCAGGTCATTGATGAGTTGAAACCTCAACATGTCAAAGCTGTAGCAGCATTGTGCATGGTCCGTAACAGTGTAGGTGAAAACTGCTATGTGGCTGATGAAGTTGTAATTGCTCGTTCAGGAGCTCGTGTTCGAGTTGGAAATACAGATGCTGAAGGGCGCATGGCAATGGCAGATTCCCTTTGCAGGGTATGTTTCTTTGAAAGTTCAGCATGTTCGTAAATTTAATGTTAAATTTCTCAAGTTTCTTGATCGGATATAAGGAGAAGTGTGTGTGTAGCAAAAGTTTGTTCTAAATTTTTCATAGTGTTGTGATACCAGAGACCCATGATATATATTTTTAAAACTCTTGTAACAGATGAAGGAGCTAGCTGCTTCTGTTCCCAACCCTCGCCTGTTCACTGTGGCCACACTGACGGGCCATGCTGTGTTAACTGTTGGAGAAGGTTATTCGGTAAGGTTTTTTAAGACCTTAATTTTCTTTCACCTTTTGTATTCTGTCTGTCATTGTTCAGATTTAACTTATTTTAAATATACACAGATTGTTCAAGATAATGGGCCAGCCCGAGAGGATGGAAATGCAAGGAAGCTTCAAGACGCTGGAGCATTAATTGGCGATCCGTTTGAAATCAGCACCATGCGAAGAGAAGACTTGGCATTCCACAAAGGTATGCCCTATACAAAGGAACCCAGCTCAGCTCTTACTAGCAAAGATGTTGAAAAGATACTTATATTTGAACTGACTTTCAGCAAAGAGTGTTGGGGATGACTTACTGCAGTGCAACAATGCTCCATCATCAAGGACTAAGCGTGGTCATCAAACTCCAGGCGCATTTCTGCTCCTAGCATCTGGTCTTGAAAAGGTACACTGTCTATTCAAAATGTTCAATAAGAATATAAATTTTTCAATGTTTTAATTATTTTAAATATGTCATTTTCAGCATGGTGTGAGCTCGAGTTTACCACTCAAGTATTCTCATTTGGATATTGCTGGATCTGCTGGAGATCTTCCTGAGGAACCCACCGGAGCACCAATCCCAGCCCTTGTAACAAACTTTGTTTTGGAACTCTAGATTGGAGTCACATCATACTTCCACACAGCTTGAATAAGAGAACTGCTCCTGTTAGCCATGAAGGAAAATCTGTGTTTTGTCATAACAATATTAAACTTTATCTACCCTTGCAATTGAAATAAAAAATGAATCAAATGGAGTTGTTTTAATTAGTTATATTAAACACAAGGTAACTTTCATCCAGGCTAAAATTTTCAGAACTTCAATGTAAGAGCAAGTTTGATGAAAACTATCTCTAAATATACCTATTCTAAAATGGGGACATAAGCTCAAAGACATGCTCTTATTCTCAATCCCACAAGATAAAATTATGAAAGGTGAGCAATTCTGAAAAATATAGACTTTGGCACCAACCAACTTTATTTCAGAAACATTGCCTTTTGGTTGCAATTAAAACTCCATGCATAAGAATCAAAGCAAACTTCAAACAGGTGATGATATACAATAAATGCAGCCAAAACCAGTCTAAGTGGCTCTCAGAGTGCTTTCTAGCTCTCCGCCTTCTTTCAGTTCTTTTATTATGTCCAATCCTCCAATCAATTCACCTTTGACATAAACCTGAGGGTAGGTTGGCCATTTAGAAAATGTCTTCAAACCTTGACGCACCCCATCATCTTCTAGAATGTCAAAAGTTTCAAATTCAACTCTGAAAAGAACCAAAAAGAAATTTCTTTGTCAATATGATATGCAAGTCTATTACGTCCACAACAAGATAATTGAAATCACAAGCTACATCACACAAAAGATGGCTTTAAACTTGGTTTCTACTTGGTGCTCTCTATAACTAATTCTTAAACAAGAGACTAAAATAAAATTGTCTTTCAGTCACTTTCAATTAGTAACTAATACTTTTTATTAAAGAACTTCTTTAGAGCACTATTGTGGGGGTAATTCATATGAGCTACAGATTTTTCTGATTCAAAAGAAGAGCCACTTTTAAAGAATGCAACAATACATTTGACATGAGTTACAGATTTTTCTGATTCAAAAGAAGAGCCACTTTTAAAGAATGCAACAATACATTTGACAAGATCACATCACTCACCCTGTTTCTTTCAGAATTTCCATTAGGGTTCGGCTGAAACCACATTTTGGATGGCTGGGATTGCCTTTCATGAAGACCATCACAGGAGCTTTGTTGATAAGCAATTTCAGTCTGAAGAACAAAGATACAACACATAAAGATAGTATAACTGTCAAAACAAAAATCATTAAGAGTTTGGAAAGTGTACAAAATTGCAAAACTTATATGTGAACAAATCTACTTACCTTTCATCCAAAGAAACTTTCTTAGGAAGCATACTTTCGAGTTCTCCGCTTTCTTGCATTTCCTTGACAATATCCAAACCGCCTATCAGCTCACCATTAATATAGAGCTATGGAACACAAATACATCTGTCAAGTCATTTAAACACAAGCAACTCAGATCCGTGAACAATTGTTATAAGTCAGCAAATACCTGAGGATAAGTAGGCCACTTGGAGAAATCTTTGAGGCCTTGTCTGATTTCCTCACTGTTTAAAATGTCATATGTTTTGTAATCTGCATTTAGTGAATTTAAGATATCCACAATAGCCCTGCTAAATTTACAACGGGGCTCGATAGCTGAACCCTTCATAAATAGCATAACAGGAGCAGCATTGATTAGAGATTTAAGGCGTGTGCTGAGATCAACAGTTGATACTGATGTATTTTGAGATCGAAGAGGTTCTTGAACGTTTAAAAGCTGCATGCAGATAAAAAAGGTAGTAAAAGACAAGATCAGCACTTTATTCTCAAATCTTCTAGTGTATAAACTAAATTTACTTACAATTTGTTTGATTTTTTTTGTAAGGTCTCCTGCATTAGCTCCATCAATTCGTTCCACTTGCTTTCCCTTCTGGATTAGAACAAATGTAGGCACAGCTGTCACTTTATGTTTCAATGAAATATCAGGAATCTCTTCCGCTAAACATTTTGCAAATTGTACAGCCTGGAAAAATATAAAAGAGCAATTTAATAGTAAAAAGTTTGTTCCAAGACATAGTACCGATGATGCACAGCCTGAGACAATATTGCGACAACACTATGTCACATTTCTCACAATACTTTGAATAAACAAGATTAAAAAAGTATTGTACTCATGAATCAAACATTCAAAAGATCTCGGTTACCTTTAATTCAGCCTGGTTAGAAAGTTCTTCCATTACTTCATTCATTTGAGCACATTGAGGAGCCCATTCTGCATAAAAATGGATCACAGAGAGCGAAGTAGAGCTGCGAACAAGAAATGGATTAACTTACATAATTTCACTTTGCTTTAAATGCTGGTTTATTACATTTCAAGGATTAATGGAGATACAATCATGTTACATGACATTATCTTAAGACCGGTTACACAGAAGCGTAGTGAAAGTTATAGGTACGTTTTTCACATGGTAAACGACAAAACTAACCGAGGTAATAATATTAATGCAAAAGCATTCATTAACAACTAGGTTAGGGGCACTAAAACAACTCAAGAACTTACTTAACATATTCCTCGAATTCCTTCTCGTTTGTAAGATCACGGAGAACCATTTTGCTGTAGATTCGGGAAATGAATTATCTATAGCCGGTGAATTCGTGCGAGCAAAAAATTTCTGATTATCAGATTAGATTCCTGATTTCCAAACCAGCCGACCTTTCTGCTGCACTGCTGCGATTCGACAGCGCTAATGAATGAGTGTGGGATACAAAATTTTTCATATACACATTGGAGCAGGAGGCGGCGCCGGTGAACGTAAACAAAGACAGCAGGCAGACATCACATCAATACTTTAAGTCATGAAAATACGGGAATCAAAGCATTTTCTTGTGAATAGAAATACTTTGCTGTGACGGTAAGCATTGCCTTTTATATAATTGCTTCATATTTTTCTTAACGATTCTTTTGTGCTACCTGCGTTGTCCCTGTAATGAGCAATAAAAAAAAATTGGGTGGAAGGTTAGTTTCTATTCTTTCATGCATTCTGTCCAGGAGATATAGAACTGCGATTAAAATTGGCGATTTATTGCTACGATATTAAATTTCGGAATATGGCCGTTGAAAGCGAAGTTTTACTGCAGCCAAAGAAATGGAGGTCACAGTATTCACTCATATTAGCACTTTGCTCACTTGCTTATTGATATTTTTTCTCTATCTTAAGAGATCGTTGTGTTGTTTTTCGAACTCTATGTGCTTTTCTTTACTACAACTTTACTCTTCAGTGTCCTATGTGAAAATTTTTGATTTCAGAAAATATGGCTCGACGTCGGAAGCCAGCTTCCAATTCAAGGGGACGGAAGACAGGTTCCACTGCCAGCGGACGAAAGAGAACCAGCAAACAGAATTCTGATAGCTTGCAATCTCCTGACACTCATCGTGAGATTGTAAGCTCGAGTAGACCATGTGTAATATGTTTTGTTAGTGTTCTTAATGATTACTGTATTCTTTTTCATTCAAATATTTTATTTACTTTTCTTGTAGAGTCCTAATAAGAGTAGTGCTGCAGATAAGAATGTCAAAAGTTCCCCCAAGCTGTCACGAGCAAGAAGGGTAAGTGTCATATGTAGTGGTTTAGATGAACGAAGGTTTGATATTGTTGCTTCTTCATTTAACGGTTTCCTTGCTTTTCTTTCTCCTTTACATGAAGGTCAAAAGGAGTGCTGCACCAGAACCAATTGTGCCGCCCTCTCCTCAGAAGAAATTGTGTTTCATAAATGTGATTGAGGCAGATGGAGGAGCTCAGTCGGTAAGAATAATTTATATCGATGTTTCTTAATATACTTGCTTTTAAAACCCCTCTAAACTTTGGTTTTTACTAAAAGTAATGATTTTCTTTCCAACTAGGAGCCAAATTTGCAATCTTCAAATGCAGATCCTCTTAAGCTGGAGAAGCTTGAGAGCAATGTGGGCTCTCACTGTGAGGAAAGAACAACAGAGACCAACATTGTGAGTGTTTATCTCTTTCTCTTGAATTGTGCAGGGTTCTAAAGTTGTGGGAGAGGATCGGTGCAACCTCATTAGTACCTCTGAGCATCATTTCACTTTTTTCATCCTAAAAATTGATAAAACCGTTTTCCTACTGAGAACAGCCTTAGTATTTATTTCTGTGTTGTTGAATATATGCTATCATAATTACTCATTTTACCTTTTCAGAGTTTAAATGCCGTGAAAAAAGAAATCAATGATCAATCTGCATTGGCAAAGACTAAGGAAGAAGGTGCAAGTCATGATGCTGTATGTATTTTATGCCATTGTATTTGAAACAATGCTAAAACAAATTTATAAATGTTTTCATTTTTCTCAGACCTTTACTCTGGAATTTCTCAAAGTTCATTATTGCTTTTCTTATGACAGCTTGTAAATGATGATAGCATCAAGCATGAGGAAGTGGACTGTGGTGTGGAATCAATTGTTGAGGAAGTAGAACAGACAGGTCAAGGAAATACCGCTGTAAGTATTCGATATCACTTCTGTTCCAAACATGTACAGCTTAGAAAAAATTTATCTTGCATCAACTTTCAACTTTATTAAAGAATTCTAATCTGTAATAGTAAAATACCTAGTTTGCTTTGTCATAGTCATAGAATTTTGGCAGTTTTCATGAAATCATAAATTTTATCTGTCTTGATCTTTACAGGTTAATTTGGCATCTACCACTGCTCTACAAAACTTATTCACATCGGAGGTACAGCAGTATTTCAACTCAGTTCTACCACAGGATTGGTTCTGTAAGGCAACTGATGATGGATTCAATATCATGCTTCTGTCAAGGTGCCATGAAAAGGCAATCCAGAGGAGGGTATTCTTTACATTCCACGGAGATGTAGAAGTGAGTGTGCATAGGAAGCTTTTACCGAAACCCGATGTGAAACGACTTTTGGGGGACTTGCCTCAACTTGTCCCATTGTCTGTTGAAACCATTCATGACTTTGTCAACCATGGGATAGAAATAATTAAAAAGCTGTGGAGCCTAGAAATTTGTAATGGAGCTGATGACAAGGAGTTAAGTTATCTCTGGCCACAAGAAAACAGCGGTGAAATTGACAACAACCCCTACGGTGAAGCTCGATTCAGGAGTACCTTTCGATCTGTGAATTGCAAGCGTTTAATTGATGCTAACCGATGGAAATGTTCAGAATGTATCAAGCTTACATCTGCACTGCGAAAGCGCGATGAACTAAAGAAGTTTATGGATAAGAAACTACAAGGTTCTAAGTTCTGTGAAGAAAATACAAATGAAGCTCACAAAACCATGGAACAGAGTTCTTCCCAATCAGTTATTTCTAAGAATATGCCTAAGGAGCTTGATTACAGAATGAATTGGGATGTAGTTGTCACAAAAGAAAAGCTTCCTGAATTAAGCATCACAAGAACTCTGAATGCTCCTGAATCATATAGACCAGAGATGCATAATGCACCTGTATCATGCATAAACTTGAAAACTTCAGGTATCAATTTTCCAAAAGAGCAGAGTCTTGCAAAGCCTACACTGATGATAACTGAAATAGTACCTAAGATAAAAGCAATAAATCTAGTCGTAATGGGCAAAAAAATTAGAGCACTTCTAGAAAGGGATGGCATTGCAGTTGATGATGAATTATCAAGAGACTTGTATGAGGTAATAAAGGATCTGAAACTCAGCACTGTTCAACAGCAATTTGTTCAAGAGCAGACAGAGTTAGCTAATCTGAAGAAATCTTTTGGCATGAGATGGCACTCCACTCTCATCAGGTTTGCTTTATTAAAGAAATCAGCTTCAAGTGAAAAATACACAGCTACGGGTATGATAACATTACCCTCCGGAAGGAGACTTTTCAATTTTTCTCAGGTTTTATTCAGAATGAAAGAATTTCAGAAAGCTAACATGAATGAGTTGCTCCAAAGAGTTTCTCCAAAGCTTTACCAAGGTTACTTCAATCTCATGTTAGATGAAATAGATGTATCAAACAACTTGGTATTTCAAAAATCTAATGGAGAATTAATTGGTTTTATCAAACTTAGTGATGTCCAAACAGAAATGGAAAAGCTTGAAGATTTCATCAATCTTGATAAACCAATTACTTCTAAGCCACTTACTTGCAAAATATTAATGTTTATGATCAAAGGTATTTCTAATGGTGTAAAGGAGGCAATAGCATTACTCGCATCAGATCATGTACCAAAAGAAATGGTTCATACTATGACTTGGGATCTAATTAGTTCTTTGGAACAGAGTGGAATCAGGGTAATAGCTGTGGTCTCTAATGGCTTCCCAAGGACAAAGAACTTTATGAGTCTTCATACTCCAGTCACAAGACTAGAATCTGGTCTTGTGTATAATACAATAAACACTAAAGCGCAAGGCAGGTTGTTATACTTTCTTGTGGATGCGTCTTACTTGTTGAAAGCAATTCGGGATTGTTTTGAAGAGTCAGGTTCAGGTGGAAATGTCCTCAAAGTCCTTACTAAAAACAACCAAACTATTGTGTGGAAAACCATAGTCAAGCTATACTTAGCACGGAAGTGGCACTGTCCTAAATTAAATGTCAAAAATGTGTTTTTGAATGATTATTCTCGGAAGAAACTATCTTATGCTTCTGAAGTCATGAGTGCCGCTGTTGGTAAAGATCTAGCATCAAGATTTTGGAACAAGACTTCTGAAACTGTGGGTTTTATTCTGAAAGTAAATGATCTCTTTAACTGTCTTCAAGGTACTCTGATTGATGACAGTAATCCAGATGACCAACTTTTGATACCTTATACAAGTCATGATGATACACGGTTTTCCAAAATGCTAGAATTTCTTGACTATCTTAATGATTGGAAAAAAGAAATTGATTCAATTCCAGATCTCTCCGCAGAGGAAAAATCTCAGATGTTGTTGAATGATGACTTATGTAATGAAATAGAAGTTTCTGTGAAAGCTTTCATAGATGTTTCAAAATTCCTTTTGAAGAACGATACTGAGTTCATTAATCCGGAAGTCTTCGGTCTTGACCCAATTGGGGAATATTTGGAGACTGGATGGTTTGGGTTTAGACATAGTGGAAATCCTGTTTCTCAAACATATAATAAAGATGTTCAGATTGAAATAAAAAAAGTGTGAAACTGCCTATTTTTTCCAGACATGTGTTGAAAAGATATACTTGTGACTGAAGTGCTATTTGATAAGTAGGCATATTCAATGTGATACAAGAGGTGATTTGATTTACAGCATTTTAAGTTCCCCAAAAAGTTTTAATTTTACTGTTTTCACCGATCTGCTTCACTCTTCATAATATGTGATTTTTTTAGGCAGAAATGCATATTTTTTGAAGGACTTGTATGTAATCTGCATTTGTCTCACTAATATTTTCTCATCAGTTTTCTTTGTATTCTTTTTTTTTTTAAACTGATAAATGTTTTGGCTCTGGATCTTGCTTTAAAAATGTTTGTTTAATTGATTTCTATATCTTTTACCTCTGACATCAGCAAGAAATGTCGAAAAAGTCGCACATAATGGAAATCATTCATGTCACATTGATGTAATTTTGTCAAAAATGTAGAGCAAATTTCAATATTGACATTGACTCGATACTTCTCACACGGATGTATAAAATAACCCAGTGTAACAAATACTCATATATTGCAGCAAACAAGCAGCATTGTTTTTTTATGTGGTATTCTTGGAAGATTGCAAGTTAAATTTTTTACCCAAATTGTAAATACAGAATGAATAATAAAATGTGTATGAAGTGTGCCTGTTTAAATCTTCCTTTTATAATTTCATTCCATTCCTTGTCAAATTATATTGTTAGTCTAGTTTTTACGCTTTTCCTCTTTAAGAGCTGAGAGAAATCAGACATGCCTCGGTCGATGCTCTATCTAGCATTCTCAGCAATACCTTTTGGCCTCAGTGTTTTGCAAAGAAAAACACATAAACTATCTTCAATGACACGATGACACGGCTCCCGATTATTTGCAAAGCAATCTGAGAGGCTCGGCGCAGGACAGGATTGGGCCACTCTAATCAGGACCGCTGGCGACGACATTAAGTTTTGAATGTGCCTGGCTGGGCTTGCTCCCCCGGGGAATGCCTAGAGCAGAGATACCAATAAGCGTCATTGCTACCCATATGAGCGCATACGTGTGCACCCCAGTGAGTCAGCTTCGAAACGACGTTGAAATCGCCAAATCGTTATCGACTCGACGTCGTGAAGGCGTCACGTTTAACACAGAGCTCTGCACTAGGCGTTTTCCTTTCTGCTCCATCACACAAAGCGTAACTTCAGCTAAAATGCGGTGTTCCGTGGAGCTTATTTTCCATCAACAAATACAGCGCAAACAAATTACTATGCAATGCTACAAAGTCGACCATTCTTATCAGAGTTTGTTCTGCACAGAGGGGACTTCCCTGCGAAGCAGTTGCAAGGGCGACGAGGAAAAACGAACCGCGGAGTCTGATTTATGGAAAAAGATGTAGCAATCCAAAGCTTTAAAATTCTACTCTCACGTTGCTAAAGACATTATCTGACTGGAACGCTTCGGAGAGGTGCTGTGTCGATCAGGTGTGTCTTTCCCCTCCACCCACCACCGCCCCTCCCTCTTTCGTCCCCCCTGGCTCTTTCCGACTCACGGCCCAACTTCAAACAGATCGCTTCGAACCGCTAGCTCAGCTAAGCTTGCTGGGTACAGGAGAGGGGCAAGGCAGGACGGGTCGGTGTCGGTCTGATCAGGTCTGATGTTCACGGTTGTTGTTGCACCCAACTTGGCCCCGCCCGTCCGCCTCCACAAGAGAAGGTGTCGTCAGGAAACCACGAAATAAACTACCTAATGACAAGGATTTCGGTCGCTTAATTTATGCATCCAATATCACCTCGGAATATAACCCTCAAAAGCCGCGGCTTGTGAGCTTCAAGGACAGGCATCTGGTCCCATCAGTGTGTTTGCTCCTTCACGGCAGGCTTGAGAGTCTCCCAGACGACTGGCACACGAGGGACTTCCCCTGCACAATAGCTGATGCCACTCCGAAATAAAACACGGTTGTCGGCTTTCATGTTCAACTGTCAAACAACAGCGGTTCGCTCAGGAATTATTTGGTTAGTTGCCTAGGCCTCGAACTTCCAAATTCTCTCTTTTTCCGTACATCTGAGAGAACGGCGTCATGTTAAAACTAATAATCTTCACGGTGCTGGGGAGTGGTTGGTCAGGGGGTGGAAACCCAGGCGGCTGAGCGTGGTGGGCTATGCGGTACCCGCGCTGTTCAAATTAGATTTTAAACATGTTTCGGATTCCTATCAGTATTGTGGCGGTAAGCAAGTGAAAGAGGAAGGTTAGTGCTACATTTTTGATGACTTCCGATAATTTTCATAGCACACAACGAATAATGTAACGAGATTAATACAGCAGAACATACCGTGAGCCAAATGATCTCCGCATAACATAAGTTACTCTAATGCATAGGAACAGTCCGATTCCGCTTACGTTGACAATGTCTCACTAGGTTAGGTGTACGCCAGACAGTTGCCTCGCGTAACAGGCTGAGCTCGCGTTAAATATTTTAGCTTGCTCAACCCGTCACGCTCAGCCCCTGTCTAGGCTCCCACCTAACCTAGGCCTGCGGCGCTTT
>CABIKL010002033.1:0-13536 GCA_902196195.1 Aptinothrips rufus
CCCCCCCCCCCCCCCCCAGCCCACTCACAGGCGGGTGGGCAGGAAGCTTGGCGAGTCGTCCTTGTTCTTGAGGATGTCGTTGCACTTGTTGACGGTGTCGAAGAGCAGGAACGTGTCCCCGACGCTGAATAGGGTGGCCAGACATCGCCCGATGAGCTTGCGCGTGGGCGGCCCAGGGCACTCCTGCACGTGCTGGGTGAGCTGCTCCACTAGTTTCTTCTGGCAGCCCTTGATGTCCGACTGCAACCACAAATCACCAAGCTCGTCTTGAACACTTACACAATGCAACAGAAACTCTTAAAGTCCCTGGCTTTCGAGAAAAAATAAAGAAAGTCTTCGATAAATGGGATCTGAAAATTTTCCAAACTCCCGCCACGTTGCTGTGGCGAGAGGAAACGGAAGCGCCAATCACGTACTAAGCGGGAGCATGACAAGCATGACGCCTGCGAAACGTCGGATAGGCCAGCCGCCCAACCGGCATGCGCGCAGCCAGCGTGTTGCCTACCCTGCCGCGAGCCACGCAGCGCGCCTAGCACTACAGAGAGTTGCACTCGCAGGCGATCTCCGAAGTCACTGCCCTGTGACTGGAGTGGACCGCCCGAGGGGTCAGTCAGTCGGCCTTAATGTGTACACAGGATTTCATGATTACTTTGATTACATCGAATTACAAAGAATAAAATCAACAATTGAGCTGAAATTTTAGTGTTTTTAGCCTGTTTATGACAGTTGCAGTACTGAATGGCTTCGGTAATCATTATTCTCTTTAGAAAACGAAGAGAAATATCAATATTTCTAATAAAATCACAGAAAGTTTGTACACATGATTACATGACTGACTGACCCCTCGGGACCGCCTCTGCCAGACGATGAGGGAGGGGGCGCGACACAGAGGACGGGAGGCGGGAGGGGTACCGTCATTGCCAAAATAAGCCGCTCGCGTCGATACTCCGCGCGGGAAGATACCTATATGTTTAACAGATGGAGCATGGAGTATGGACAGGTGGATGTTTTTGGGGATGGTAGAAGAGGCCGTGAATCGGCAGGTTGACCGGACTAATGTCAAACTGCCACATTGCACGGCGATTCAAGTCAAAGAGAGCACATAGTTTAAGGCCAGGGTTCGAATACGACTGAGCACAGATTTCTGCTCATAGCAACGGCTCGCCTCACGCCACCTCTTGTTCCAGACCAATTA
Source organism: Aptinothrips rufus (assembly GCA_902196195.1). Lineage (NCBI taxonomy): Eukaryota > Metazoa > Arthropoda > Insecta > Thysanoptera > Thripidae > Aptinothrips > Aptinothrips rufus. Next base: position 1,196 of record CABIKL010002033.1, read on the forward strand.
GATCAGTGAGCGGTCAGCTGACGATGACAAGTCACTGTCCCATTGCAGACTCTCCGGTCCAGACTATCCCAGGCCGGCCCGTCCTGTCTGCCTCGAGCTGGGCCCGTGAATAAGTAAGGGTGGCACAGCACAATTTCGTACATCGTGGGCGAGATGGACATGACCATCGCTATGGCGAGGCCTACCTAGTCGGAGGGTAGGGGGGAGGAGGGGGGGGGCGTCTGAGACCGCAGGATTTCCCTTGCCACTCATTGGCGGCCACGTCTTCCCTCCCTCGCTTCTCACACCTTGTTTGTTCCTCACAATCTCCCTTCCCATCCACTCCCCAAATCTACCACAACCCCAGCCCCACGCCTCACCATGCTGTTGCCGCACCCCTGCGCTCACTGTGCTCTGCTGGAGCACTTTTCTGATAAAAAAGGAATGAGGTTAACGGTGTCATAGTCTGTTTGCGGGCATAAACTGAATTATTGAAGGGCCTGCCGAAACAAAATCAAGTGCCACCACCGCAGCAGTACAAAGCGACCAGATGCGGGAGAGCAAGCCCTAAGACAGGGGCTGAGGAGTGGCATTCCACGCGAACTGAAACTTTCAGGTTCCTTGGACATAAGGTTCTCCTTGGAAAGGAAATTAACGGTAAATAAATCGCAACAATCTACGAGCTGATGCGCTGCAAACACATTCGTCCCCGCCCCGCCAGCCCTGCAGCTGAGCCATTTAATCGACTACAACAAAACATTAAAGTCGCAAAACATCTTGTTTCGCCTCTACAAAACTATCAGTATGTAGGCTCCACTGAGAAAACAAGATGGCCATAAACTACTCAGGGAAACACAACCCAGATTCTGATGCGGTGCAACCTAATCCATGAACAAAACGAATTTATGTAGGAAAGTTCTGTTTTATTAAGATCTATCTCAAAACGCGTTTCGTGGCTCCCTGGTAATTTTAATAGCTCTCAAAATTATCCTTAATATGTTCTCATCTCAGGAGACCAGGGGGACCTTGGAGAAAACAAATTATTGTTGTTTGTTTTGTTGACGATCCATGTGTTCCCATCCGGTCCACATGCATCATCTTAACTTCCTCTCCCTTTCTGCGCATCTGAACTCTCCCCCTTTGTTTAGTCTGTAGCTGGGTCGACGAGGCTAGCCCTAGCTCGACACCCGGACCAGCCCAATTTGTTTATTGTTACTCGTGCCTGGCAAGGGGTCCAGCTCTGCTCAGCCCTTGCCTAGCATCCGGGACTTCCCTCTTGCTCCCCCACTCAGCTCGCCATGTTCCTAATTTGGGCATGACGCTGAGTTGGTCCGCCGGCCAGACAGCCCTTCTGGCAGCTCGCCCTAACTATAAATTAAATCGCATCCCTTGAATGAGCCTCACTCGCCCCCAGTCTCTTCACGCATCAAGTAGTGCCCTAGGCCCTCTTTGTGCAGTGCAGCGTGCAGTGTGACGTATTGGTACTTCCCTCTCATCTCTTCGCTTCAACTCGTATCAGGTGTGTAGTGTGTACAAGTGTCCGCCAGTATCAGTGTTGTCTCTGCCTCTGCTTTTGGCAATAAATAGTATTCAGTACATTCATTGATTTGAGTATTTGTTCCATATCCATTTCGATAGCAGCACATCAGAATAGAATCCAGGCCACAATATTAAATAGTTGGCAGCTATACCACGGCTAGTCATCATTTGCAGCAGGCGCGTGACAAGGATAGAGATGGCGGAAGTCCCTCACGAGGAATAAGCCTTAATTTTGAAGCCCGTGCATTTCTTAAAATCCATGAATTTTCCACAAATTTTGTCCAGTTTCTTTCAAATTTTGATAAGACATTCCTTGAATTATTTAGAATCGATTGTCGGTCTGAAATTTTTGAATCTTTCTTCATTTTAAAATAATGAAAAATTGAAAATTTGCACAAAACTTTAAAAATTATGGATTTTAAGAAATGCATGGCCGGCATAGGGATTATGGCCTAGGTGCGGTTCCACCTTAATTCAAGAGCGGCGTGTAGGACGATTTGAAATCACATCCCCACGACCTGAGTCGACGTTTATGTCAAGTGCAGGAAGTAACTGGTTGAATGTGGACAGGTCGTCGCCCTGCTGCTGCTGCTGCTGGCCGCTGGCTCTGTGCGGGCCTCACTGCTGGTGGCGGACACACAGGCCGGCCGCCTCATGGAGGTGCGAGGGGACACACCCACTTGCACACTCTACAACGACAGGTGAGCTCGGCGCCGGCAGGCAGACAACCCTTTGAGCACGACTGCGGTGGGAGGAGCCTAACCCCACGGCGTGAACGGTAAAAACAACCTGATTGTAACTATAAGGACACTTGGTACATTCTAAAGTTTGCCCTTGGAACATAGCGTCTGCGTCGCCGTTCTGACAAGCAATTCCAAGGGTCGGTCTTGAAATCTGGGATAAATCGGAGGGATTTCACGAAAATCAGGGAATCGTAAGAGAATTCGTTGCCAGTGTTAGAAAGCTTGGGAGTTACAGATGTCATTCTTTGCAAAAGTCAGGGAAAAATCTACATTTACGCCAGGGATTTGTCAGGGAAACGTCAGAAAATTTGAAAATCGTCTGGAAACAAACCTAAACATCAAGGAAACAGAAGAAAAATTAGGAAAAATTAAATAAAAAGAATGTCAACCGTATGACTGTTTGTGTCTGCCTGCAGGGAGGCCATCCAAAACAAGCTGTCCTATTCGGACACACGCCGGGTCATGCCCAGCTCTCCCGAGCAGTTCGACGCTCTGATCCGAGCCTGCAATGAGAACAGCAACGGCCTTCGCAGCGAGGGCCACCGGCAGACTGGCTTCCTGTATCCCGGTAACAAATTTTGAAGGACCGATCGAAATCTGCCAGTTTTACGGTACACAATTTATAACGAGATCTCCTTCAGGAACCAAGTGGTGCGGTCCGGGTAACACCGCCCAGCACTACGAGGACCTGGGCTACCACAAGGCCGAGGACGCCTGCTGTCGCGAGCATGACCACTGCCCCAGCGTGCTGGAGTCAGGGCAGTGTGCACAGGGGCTGTGTAACAACGCCATCTACACCAAGTAAGCGTCAATAACAGCTCGAGATTTGAACTTAAATGAAACCCAGAATATGAGCAACCAAAACCGAAAACCAATGGGAAAAAAATCAAGGTCATTTGAGACCTATACCAAGAGTTTTCGCCCATTTCCAAGTTATTCTCAACACTTCTCCTTTTGGTACTATTACTATTGTGCTTCTTTCGCAGTCCAATGCACTTTTTAATACAAATGTAGCCGAGATAACATTTATTTTGATTCGCAATTGTAATGTACAAAATTGATATTCAATTCTAGGAAAACTTCCAAAACTCGATTCGATTCCCATAAAAAAATGAATTGATTCGATTTAAATAAAAAAAAATGCAAGGACCAATTCGCATTCTTTTTTTTTTCACAATTAGATTCGAAAAATATAAAAATACACATTTGCAGGTCTCACTGTGACTGCGACGCGCAGTTCAGACGCTGTCTGAGGAGCATTGACTCGGAGACAGCGAACCTCATAGGATCCATTTTCTTCAACGTGGTCCAGGTCAACTGCTTCAAGGAGAAGAGGCCGTGCTACCCAGAGGACGTTGACGATCGGTAGGTCCTTGTCGGCAGTTCCAGCGCATATCTGGCTGGAGAGCACTTTCTTAGACGCGCCGATTGTCCAAGCTTTGACTTATCTTTATTTTGTTGCAGAGGTAGATGCCGCATGCGGTTCCACGCGCAAGCCCGGTATGAGGAGTTTAGAGGACACTCTTATGGACCATCTGGATTAGTGTCTAACCTTCTCAGCTCCATCCTTCCCTTTAGAAGATAAAGAAAAGAGCAGGGAACAATTCCAATCACTTGAAGGTAATCACGCTACCTTTCAAAATTAATCTAGATAATTTTCAGAACACTTCCCTAACGTCATTTCGACGTTTCTTTTGACTTGGGTGGACGTCTACTGGACGTCATCTAAATGTGTTTTGGACTTCCCTTGGGTTGACGTTGTGGATTCGTATGAAAACGGTTCGTAGTCGCCAGAATGTTAAATAACTCTCGCAAGGGCAAGAGCACCATTCCCTTCAAGAATCTAAAAGTGAAATATTGAATCATTTTGCCTTAAAACAAAACGATATTACTAAAAATTTACGAAGAAGTGTGCTTTAATGTATGTGATATAAGTTTCACTCCATACGGAGTAAAGCTTAGTTTAGTCTGTGATAAGCTATTGTCAATAAGTTATAACTCGTCAATCGAATCGCTTCGCAAACTTTGACTTACTTTTCTCGAGAAACGTCCCTACCAGACATCCACAGAAGGGTCAAACTGTGGGGATCAGAGCCGGGCACTGCGGGAAGGCGGGCGGTAATTCGATATCCTTCTTGCGGGGAACTTTAGGGAGGGAAGTCCGAGGCGCTATCCGGGAGTGTGGATCGGGCATTTCGGGGATACAACCACCCCTAATAATAGGCTCGCTGTGCCCCGATTGAAAGAGAATGAGTCCTAACGCAGTCCTTACCAGACGATGCGTTGTTACTTGTTTGTAAGGCATAAGGAAAATAAAGTGAATCTGATTCAGCCCAAAGAAGAGACCTGATTTCGAGAATGCACTCCTCCTGACGAATCCACCCCTTCTTTGATGCTTTGTTGGCTGGTGAACTTCTTCTGCAATTCTGATTTAGTGAGAGATTGATAAGGTTGCAAGTTGAAAACTATTCGGTCAAAATCAATATGCGTAGCTGTCTTATTTTGTGTTATGTATGTATACACTTACTCATATATAGTGTGAACGAAAGTTGTATTGTACAGGCCCGGTATTTAATGAATCAACAGTTTCTGGGGTGCTTGAAGGATTCATTATTATTTGAAAGCTGCTTCAGTATTTTGACAAAAATTAGTAGACGTATGAGTCAAATATTTTATTTCTGTAAATTTATTTTTATATTCAGTGTTTTTCCGGAGGATCTAAGTTTCCTTTCCAACGCTGTGAAAAAAGTTTGAGTTTCAGTTCCAGTTTTTAGCAGTTTACGTAAATCTACAAAAGTAATGTTTAGAGTGACAAAAACTGTCGCCAATATTGACTTTGCGTATTTCAGATTCAGGGGGAAAATTAAAAATATTATATTGCTCTTCATGTCTCTTCTAACTATTGATTCAAACCAGTTTTATGAATAGATCCATTTTGTACCTGAGCAAGATGATATCTTCTTGCTTGATGAACAGCAGATTTACGCAATGCAAAAAAACCAGTTAGAAGCTGTGATATTAGAAGAAGTACCATCACGAACTCTACAGCACATTCTACCGGTAAGGGCCACATAGGTGGACAAAATATAAGGAAAAGATGGAGTGGTAGCTGTAGTACCAATGACAATACCCAAAAGCCAGCAAGTTCAGGTACCTAAACAACAACAGAAAAACAAAAAATTAAAATCTCACATGTTTCTTATACTTGAAAAGATTCTATAAAATCATCAATGCACATTTGGAATAAACCTTTTCAGATAGATTGCCTAGGTAGCCCAAATAAAGACGAACACATTCAATGATTGTCAAGCAGACCAATATCAGAATTAATATGAATCTGTAAATGGTTGATAAACATCCGTACTGCAATAAAGGAAAAAGAGAGATTTAGAACATAGCAGCATATTCAAAAAAATTAAGCACTTCTGCAACAACAAGAGAAGAATGCAGGGAAGAAAATAAAACTTACCTTAACATAGAGCAATGTGACCGTGGTCGAAATCCAAGGAGGAAAAAATATTACATTGAAATATAAGCTCATTTGTAGTGAAAGACTGGATGTTATTTCATGTCCTAAAAGAGGGGGGGGGGGGGGGGGGGGGAATCTGGTAAGTAAGTTTTTTTCATACAAAGTTATCCACTTAAAATGCTAAAATTTATAGTTGGAAATGGAATTTACCGAGGCTTACGAAATCTCGTTGCTCCGTTTGGTTGTTGAAATTAATTCCAGGAAAACTTTTATCTGTAATTAGTTGGAAGGCTTTGTTTTGCGCAACTGAAGGCAACACATTCGCGGTGACACTCGAACGAGCTTCCATACTGTTGTTTGTATACCAAATTCAGAATCTAACAATGAAACTGTTATTCTGGATTTCGCTGTTCTAGATGTACACAAAATGGTTGCTATGGCAACGTATGTTTGACAGCGCCTCTACAGGCGATATCCCGCGCCTGAGGGACGGCAGTTCTGTCCAAGATGGCGGCGCGCCGCGCGTGTCGCTCTCAGGAGGAGAAGGGAGTATTCCGAGTGTCAGCGATACCCCGCGTGCTGGCGCCTATGCTAGCGGCTAATAGTCAAAATAAAGGGTCTTCCAACAACTGGAGGTGACAGAATGCTACGTACGGGGTGGATATTCGAAGAAGTCGATGTCTGTTCTCTGCGGGGGGGGGCGCGGGAATGGGGGTGAGCTCCCGCCAGTTCCTTCATTCTCATCTGTACCCGGCGGAGCACAAGTCTACCTACAGGACGAAAGAAAGACACCCCAGGAGCTGTCTGCAGAACTATTATTTATCCTCCATCCCTCCATGCTGCCTCTCGTACAGGATCCACCTGGGAACCGACGGACAATGTGGAACAACCCCAGCCCAGTGCTGCTTTGCTCTGAGTAGCAACCCCGTTGAATGTGGAACAAACCCTCGAGCTGCAACTCCGTGGCAGCAGTAACCCTCCGCCCCTTTTCCCTTGGCCTCCACCCCTTGGTCGTGGCCGTGGCAGCGGTGCGGCGCGAGCAGCAGCATTTGTTTTTACAGTGTTGCCAGACTGGCGGAAAACCGCCAAATTGGCGAATATACCAAGTCACCCGGCGGTTTAAAATTCGGCTTGGCAGAAGACCGCCGGTAGGTGGTTCTTTGGACCTGCTAATTTTTGGCGGATTTCAAGCGCTGTATTGGGAAGAAAGTGGCGGAATCCTCGCCGTTCCAGTTCAAACTTGCGCGCCGTCTGGCGGAGTCGGACAGTTTCGGGGCGCGCGGGGGGAGGAGGCGGTTTTCGTCGGATCAGCGCGCTCTCGCGGCGGAACAGAGGAGCTCGGGTTTAGCAGCGGCAGCAGCAGTAGCAGCCAGTACACAGCTGAACGGCTGAGCGCTCGGACGTTTTCGTTGCAACGGGACCGGATGATGGGCGGTCGCGTTCTGGACGAGGACGTCGTGTGGAGTGTTTCGATCAGCTGAGCTGATCTGCGATGCTGTCTGCTTGGTGTGCGGGCACCAGCAGCAGGGCGCGCTTGACCGCTACGTGACTTGAATGGTGCAGTCTGACAACGTAAAGTGATGATCGGTTGCAATCGATTGATCGAGCTGTTGTGATCGGTGAAAGTGTGGAGTTGTGATAAGTGATTTGGATAACCTGGTTCGAGGAGGGTTGTGCTGTTTACTGGTGACGAATGTGAGTGCTGCCTCCTAATGCGTTAGAAGGCGGAGAGTGTGTCGAGAGGAGCGCCAGTGGCGTAGTGGAGTCAGTGTGCCGACGCCGCCGGGCCCCGTGAAGGAGGGCTCGTCGTCGTCGTGGTGGTGGTGGCCCCAGGAGTACTACAACGGGCCGTCCTGGGGAAACCTCCCCAGTGTCGTCAAGTTCCTGTTCCTCTGGATCTTGGCACACATGCTGGGCGTTCTCAAGCGGAAATGGAAGCCTAAAAGGTGAGTTTGTGTCGGATTTTGCGCGGCCATTTTCGCTTTTGGCTAGACCTCTGGTTTCGAACTTACAAGGCAGGTGGGTGGCTGGACGGTCTACTGCATTTGGGAGAGTTTATCACCTCTACCTCTACGGATGCGCAGGCCATTAATCTGGAGTAATTAGAATTTTTTGTTTTCAAAGTCCATTGACTTCAAGTGAAGAACAAGCAGGATACCGTACTCAACATGAAATGTTTTGTCTGGGCTTGAGCTGCGACCGCAACGACATAGCGAACTCAATCGCATATGATAAACTATCAATCTTTGGTCTATTCATTATAAAGATGCTTCCCATTTTCATGAAAGTAGAAATGCGTCAAGTAAATTGTTATCCATGAATTTCCTTATCCCCCCCCCCCCCCCCCCCACAACAGCATATGATAGGCAGCGTTACGTTTCGATCGCTTCCCCCCTCTCCGCCCTCTGCCCAGGTGTGTTATGTAATTCATAAACGACCCCAGCAGTCAGAACCTGCGACGATCGGTTCTGAGTAGAGGCGCGAAAAGTGATCATAGCGGTTAGCTGAACATGGGCCTCACAGGTCCTGTGATAAACATGTCACAATGTTACAGTCTCAAGGCGGTGGTCTGTCGTGGGCAAGGTTAGGTTGTGCGTACGATGCTTCCTTGACCCACACGCTATGACCACACTACGTTGTCGCACCATCCCGCACTACGCCAGGCCACGCCACGCATCACCCCGCTCCGCCCCGCCCCGCCCCGCCCCGCCCCGCCGCAGTGCGCTCCGACTCAAAATAGATACCTTTCCAAAGCGAAGTGAAGACAAGGGACGACGCCGGCGGGTGGAAGGGCCAACCCACCCAGGCACCGCGGGTAAATATACAGCGCAAGCACCTCCTCCCTCACGACTTTCAGCAACCGACACACGTCGTGCACTTACGACCTGCAACCATCGTAAAGCTTCCCATAAACTCTGATAGTGAACAGGCGCGGATCCAGGACCGTCCCTCGGAGGAGGCGAATGTCGCACTTTTTGCCTACCTGCAGGCTGAAAGGTGTGCAGCTTGCCTAGCTTGCAACGATGTCAGTATTACAAACGCTTTCGATACTTCGGCTCCGTGCCTTCAAGTCCCGTCCGAGCCGTCGAATGTTTGTTAGGTAGAACAGAGTCCAGTAGCTCTGCAAGGTGAGGGTTGAAGGGTGAAGTGAAGGCCAAGTTTAAACACTGCTGGACCACCTAATGCAGTCCGCCAGGAGCAGGCGCCTATAAATACGGTCGGTTTACATTACGCGCCCTTGCTGCAGGCCCGGCGAGCAGGGCGATGAGAGGACGCTGCGTACTCAGGTGCGGCTGATAAGGGGCTGTCCATAAATTACATACAGTTCTTACGGGAGAGAGGGGCTCTACACATATCTTACGGTCCCATACCAAAAGCATGGTGAGGTTAGGTTATTCGTCTTACGAGGGGGTGGAAGGAGGTCAAAAAGCGGGTAATTTTGTCTTACGTAATTTATGGACGACCCCTAACAATCACTCGCCTCGCACGACTGCATCCCATTTCTCTGTGCTGCATTGCATTGCTTACTTACGCTTGGGGTGTATATCCGTGGAAATGTCGTACCCACGACACCACTCGAAGAAGTTCTGTCGCAAATAGATGCTTTTACGCAGGAGGTTGTTCGCGTCCATTTCTGTTTACCTTTGAGGGCGATGGCGAGTGCGCGGTGCTGTATCGTGTTGCAGTGCAGTTCGATGTCTTGTCGGGAGCTCATGCTATTTGCAGCGGTGCCGAGGCAGTGGCCGGCGTTGCATTTGCTCCGTTGCAATGCCCTGCTTTCTGAAACAGGATAGCATGCTATCAGACGCCTCGCCTCGCCACGCCACGCCACGCCACGCCACGCCACGCCACGCCACGCCACGCCACGCGGCCAGAGCTTCCAGAGACTGGACAGCGAGGGGAGGGGAGGTGGCAGATCCTCAGGCTTAAAGATCTGGATACTGGGCAAAGAAACGCGGTGGCTGTCCCGCCTAGTCCGCCATCTTGACTAGTGACTGGGAAGACAACCGCTGCTATTGCCGCGCGAGCCCAGTATGACAATTAAACGTGTGGTATGAGAAATTAGGCGCACCGCGTTTCTTTGCCCGGTATCCAGGTCTTTAGCCTCAGGCTGCCCCAGCCTCTCTCTAGCCAATAGCCACTGACCACCCCGCCGTGCAGACTTCTGGCTTAATTTGACGATCGCTTCCCGGTTGTAACGCAGGACAATAGTACGGCCGCAGTGAGTTCGGCTGCATAGCGAGGTCGACGTCCCGGAGTGACAGGAGGAGTCCGGCCGTCATTTATCATCATCACATTCATTGCCTCCTCGTCTCGTGCAGTATTTCTTCACGAGTGTTTGTTTACCTCGCAGGTTACGTGCCTGCCTGCGCACTGGTGATGAGCTCCTTATGACGTCAGCGGCTGTGTCCCCTTCGCCTGCCACCCGCTCCCCCAACCCCTCTCTCCAGCAGTAGCGTGTCTTTCCTCACCCAGGACACAGAGTGGGTACAAACTAAATTTAGGGGGATAGTTTTTATTTTGCGTTGTTAAGTACTTCTGCCAGCATGCATAACTACGCACAAAATTGTCCATAGCTCACCACAATTTTCTCCAAATTTTTTGCTGAAGCAGTATTTTGTGCCAGATTGTAGACTAATTTGTCCGTAGTAACGCACAACTTTTGTCCGTATTCTTATGCATAAAACTGTGATTAGCTATGCACGCACAGAGAAGTACAAAACCTAATCACAATTGTGTTCAGGTATTAGGGACAAAGGAAAGGATAATGCTTTGGTACGCAAGGTATAGTCCACAAGAAGATACAATTAAGTAAACAATTTCTTTAATCACGATCGAATTGTTCCAGAAATTATGGTGAAAAGAGTACATGTACAACCAAGATTGATCTGTTACTCCTCTCCTTCGGTTTCCCCCCTTCCCTTTTCCTCCCGCCGCCCTGTCCCTCGCCTCCCCCCTCCACTCGTCTACCGTGCCCTCCCCCCTACCTATGTATCATTGAAGAAGCGGGCCGGGGATTCCCCGTGGAGAAGACGCAGGTCGGACGCCCCACAGGTTGAGGGCCGCTGCCCTTCCCCCTCTGCCCCCGCTACCCACCCACCATCGCCCTGTGAGCCCTTGACACTTGACCGCCGGCATTAAACCTTCCGATGAAGGACGAAGGACGATAACCTGAAGAAGGCAGAAGGCCAGTACTTCAAGGGCTACCGGAAAAGTACGACGAGTGGTTAGTTTACTTCGCCCTGAACGCAGTAAATTATTATTTTTCCGAAACAAACAGTGATTTGGGGACAAATTTATACCCAATAGATTACTGCGCCGGGTCTCAACGTAGAATGAATAAAATACCGCGCAAGGTTACATAAAGGCGTTACTTTCGTTACTCGTTAGTTGCACTTAGTCAGCGGTCAGCGGTGGATGGGAAGGGAGCAGGGTGAGGATGTCGTGTAAATTTCAAAAACGAGATTCTTTTTTTTCTTCATACGAGGCAACTCAAGTGCGGGATAACAGTACTATAGATAGTGAGGTGATCAGGTAACTCGAGAAGCCCTTCTAAATCTGCTTAATTGAGTGAAGAATTTTCTCTCTCGTTTCCCCTAAAAGGAACGAGTACCAGCGAAACCGTCGTGACTGAGAAGTGGCCACCGGTATAATTCGTTCCTCGCTCATTGTTACCCACATGAGTAACGTGCCACATGAAGTTTCAAAGTACGGCTTAGGGTGGCAATACCTGGTAATACTAAGGTGATAACCTGCTTCTTTTACCGCAAAATCATCCGGAATTCGCCATTGGACTGTTCATCGTTTTGCCACTACTCTAACAGACCATTGTGTCAAGAATATTTATGTAAACATTTCTCTCAAAAAAATTATACCAACAGAAGTGAGAAGGACATAAAAATGAAACAAAGGTCCGGCGACGTACGACCCAAACACGATAGACAAATATTTTGATATTCTCAGGAAATTCTATTTTGGGCTCTCTCTCGATTCAAAACACGCTCTTTTTCACCTGCTCACTTGTTATTGCTGGACGCCGACGGCCCCTGCTGTCCCCAGACGAGTCGCGTGCGTCACGGGGAGCCTTGGCGGCCTAGCAGCCGCGTCACCGCCAGTTCACATTCCCTAAATCTGAGTTTCCTGGTCGTTGCTTATTTCTCTCACCGAGCCTACTTCGGTAATAGGAGGGACGCGTCAGTAAAATTGCACTTTGCGAAATTTATTTCGATATCTCCCTGGAGGAGTAGCCTATCTGCGAAGAGCGAACGGAGACCAGCCTATATCTGCACTGGGCGAACAGAGATCAGCCTATCTGTACAGAGATCCCGCCAGAGATAGGCTGCTCTCCGTTCGCTCTGTGGAGATAGGCTTCTTTTCGAGGGAAGTAACCGATTTGACGGCAGAAGAAATTGAGATGCATTCCCTCGCTAGTCGTCTCTCCTGCTGCCAATAAGACCACGTGCGAATAGCGTCCGTACACTCTGTGCTCTGTTCTCACGGAGTGACGCGCCGCCCTCAACCTATTGCCTCGTGGGATTAATGAGCGGCGCTTCGAGTGGAGTGGCAAGGAGAAAAACACGCGGGGAAAAGGCGGGGGGGGGGGGGGGGGG
>CABIKL010002034.1:0-13536 GCA_902196195.1 Aptinothrips rufus
GTTGTGATAAACAACTTTTACCGGAGCTTCTTATACTACATGCAGACAGACATCAGTCTGATCTTTGGTGACGTTCACCTCTACAGCAAAGGCTATGGTACCTGGAGAACAGGTACGTCGTTTATGCGGGCGACTTCTCCCAACATTAATTAGCCTTGATTTACCGGCAACTTCTAACGTTGAGAACAAGGCTTCTAAATGCCAAATCATCATTTTTCTTCAAATACTTTGGAACGAATGTCGAAAAACACAAAAAGCAACTTGCAAAAGTTTGTCGGAAATAATTATTCAATTTATTGGTCTTTAGTACAGCTTGAGTCAAAGCAAAATCACAAGAAAAAAAAGCACAAAAACATTACATACAACAGCAGGTGCATTGATGTAGGACAAATGCACCATTCCCAATGGAATGCAATTTTCAGGAGATCATCAAAATTAAAATAAATGCCTTAATTGCACTTATTAGTAATCATCAAAGCTCAAGTTTTGGGGGAATTTGCACACCATACCTCCACATGCAAAACTTTGAACAATGCTTTTTGGAATAAACCTGATCAGCTGCATTTTTCTCTAGAACAAAATCTAGATCGAAATTATTTTCTTTCTAGGCCTTGCATTCTCTCCTTATGTTCAGATATTACCACTTTTTATTTAACACATGTGCTTCTAATATAAAAATCCACCCAACCAAAACAGTTGTGATTCAACAATAAAAAGATGCTTTTATAGAATGTAGTTTCTATGCCAATCATGGAAACTTAATTGTTGATTATGATTATGGGAATGAAACCTAGTTAAAACTGAGTACAGATATTATCACAGAGGTTTTTACTCAACAGAGCGAAAGCTAAGCAATACCAATGCACTGATAACATTAAAGAACGAAGAATGTCTTATTAGTTTGAGTCTAACATAAGGGAGTATAGAATGTCTGTTAAATCTTCCCACCTTAAAACTTAATTATTTTCATTCAATTACAATACCAAATTGTTGTGCTTTCAGCACATGACTGGGCAGAATTTACCCTGTCTAAATGATGTGGAAATTATAAGACATTCAGATACCTTTCAAAAATACCTCCTACAAACTGGTTAATTTTCCTTTACCAAAAGGATAAAAACAGTGGGTTGTGGAAACAAAAGAATAGTGGATAAAACAAAAATTGTCATGATGACAATTAAATTTACATATTAGAAGACTGCCTGCAATGTTGGAGACGATACACCAGCAATACTCGTTATAAAAATTTACAATAAATTACTTGCTGGACTAAAGATCAAAACCAATAATTCAATGAAATACGATGCAGAAGATGACTCAAAAGTAATAATACTGAACTTCCAAACAAAGTGCTCACATACGCAGCAGACACTGACAAGTGAAATACAATTATAACCAGTCTCTCACACTCTTGCATTTGTCGCATACTGCAAATTCTTCCTAAAAATTAGTTCTAACTACTCTATGTAACCTACATTGCAAAAATCTAATGAGGACATCCCATCAGTTGATAAAGCTAAAACTTATAAATCAGAAGCAAAGTTCTATGAAAATAATAATACTTTATAGCTTAAAGTCTATTAAATAATATCAATTACAATAATGTTCACATCGAACAAAAATTTACAAAAAATAGCAAGCAGGAGCAAGGACTGAATGTGACTTGTCCTAAATCCTCAAAATATAAACATACTTTAAATTTACTGTCTCATTTCACAAACACAAACATTAAGAAAAAAAACTTCCAATGCTTACCAACATTTTACAGATTTGATGATAGTTCAGTTTTTGCCAACAGTAATATATTATTTTAAGAATGCAGAATTGGTGAAAATTTGTAGCAAAGCAACTTGGAAGAATGACATCCAATAATAAACCTAAAGAGCGTTGAGACTGAGAAAGCAGTCAATGAAAATTCAGACAGCCAGAATGGCTCTTTCATGGCTGAACACATACTCCTTCTCTCATTAGCCACTGTACCAAAAGCATGATGGTGAAGTAAGAGCTGCAATCCTTTTAAGCTAAATGGAGTTTTGCCAAATAAAATATCCAATCTCTTTGGAATTTTAGGACCGAAAAAAAGTGAAACTTCTGATACTGAGCTCTATTATAATATTATTGGAATACATCGCTTTGATGGAAAAGATGCTTTCATAAGAAAAGAATTCAATCTGCTTCAAATAGATGCAATTTAGAAAATGGGTAATGACTTGTTGCTTGTATTAATATTAGAGTGGTGTCAGTTATTTAAGTTTAACAGTCTTACCACATATCATTTCAATATAAAAAATTCCTACTAAAAGGGCTGTAACACTTTCAGGCGCATTGAAATTCTGGTCATGAATCTATCTCACTTGGGCTTGATGCTTGCACTCTGGAGCTCCACAAGAGAGATCCTCCGACACCAACCTAGAAGCACGTAAATTTGAACATTGTAAGGCGCAAAGGATATCAAGAAAAAGACAATAACAAATGAAAAAGGTCAAAAGGCATTTCCTTACCTGTTCCCAAGTCTGGCTACTAAGAACGGACAGGGAGCTTGCGCGTTTCATGCTGAAACATAAAAACAAATTAACTAAATAGCATTAACTAAAGCTTGGATGTTGCTTGAGTTTGGTGTAAGTGTGTTCAAATTAGGTTGGTTAGAAATGCCTTGATCTTACTGCACTTTAGTCTCTTTTGAAAGAAAAAGTAAGTAAATTGTAATATTACTGGCAAGCAATCAGATTCAATGAGATAGAAGCTAAATAGTTAATGCTTGGATGAGACTTTTAACAGTATGCATGAGGGTTCGATTGTTGGAAAAGCGCAAGTAGCATGCATGTTAAAGCAAAAGACTCTCGTGTTGAGAGAAAAGCAACAATATTTTAACTCTGGGAGAGTGATAAATCATTTGATAAGAGGGCAGAATAGTAAGTATACATAAGTAAATACATTTCAAATATAAGAAATTTACATATGAGTGCACATATATCTTCATGCACCCACTGACTAACGAATAATAAGTCACATATGCTATCATAACAATGATGTGTAACAAGAGTTTTTGCAGACACTGTATCGATTATATTTCTGCCTAAAGACCTGTGAAACTTCCAACATGGTTTAGAATGTCTCACTGCCCACTAAGATTAGGTCTGGAAAGTCAAACGGAAATGATTCTCATCCACTATGTGAATTATCACAATAGAGGTTGCATTCAAAACTTGCTTTTTACTTCGGATTGATTCCCTAGTTCACAGAATTTGCACACTTTATACACATACTGACATTGGTCAGGGGATCGAGTATCATAAAAATACACTTTAAGAAAAAAATTTGCACTTATCAAAAGTAATTATTTGGAATCATGATGATGAAACATAGAAAAAATTCTGGAATGTACATGCAGTTTGCCTTCTTCGTGACAGAATGCATCTTCAAAAGTGGTTTGTTGAAAATGTAACTAGGTGCAAAAGCAACAATTTGAAGTCAGGAGCCTTGATATGTCAAGTTTACAGTGGGGTCAAACAGGCAATTTCATGCACCTAGAATACAAACGGAATATCACTTACTACTGTGTACGACGCAATTGGTCAAACACAGTGCCTCTTATAGTATTAAGAATCCTAAATAATATATTTTTTATGAAGAGTTTGATTTCTTCAAAGTCAACATCATGCACAAATATATTTCCACAAAGTGTTTTCTACACCCATAGAAATCAAGTAAAGGCATCTGGAACCACTTCGAGACATCTCACATTCCGTTTTGACCTCAACAGCGTGACAAAGCACATTATGACTCTCAAATGCCATACCTGTAGGCCAGCCCGTCCAATTCGAATCTGGTTGGCATGGATAGACGCTGCATCAGTTTGGCACTGGAGCGTCTTATCGAAGCCCTCAGCTTCGTGAAGCTGGCGCTCCGCCTTAATGGACTGGACTATAATCACCAACACACGAATGGTGCAAAGATCTATTCTATTTTTTCCCCCATGACTAATACAGATTCCATTCCGTAAGATTGATATAAGTGTGTATGGAAGTATGCAAATTCAACCCACTTTCAGGCCCTCATCACTTTATCGTATACCAGGCCAAATGAAGTTGCAGGCAGAAAGTCTGTTTCCTCAGTCCCCAAAACTTATGCTTGATTTCAAGAATATCCTCACATTTCCTTCCAACTACAGCTTAGCAAAGTACAGATTCAATGCCTAACGTACCTCCCATGCCTAAGCAGTAAAATTGAAGTTTTATGGGAAAATGTTTGCAACAAATTTCAATATTAACATATTTTGGCTACTAAAGCACAAGCAACACAAAGATAAACAAAAAGATCATGAGCATGCAAGAGATATGTTTAGATTGTGGACGAATTCAGTACTTGGTATGCATTGTTTGTAAAAACAAATGTTTGAATTTAAAAAAAAATGACATAATAATGTGTCAGATTTCAAGCCAGGCAAATCATAACAATTCTTAAATCTGTTGATCACAGACATAGCCTTAATTTATTTAATATTTAACTCTGCCATTGTAACCAGCCAAGGATTTAAATCATTTAAAACATTCAACAATCTATCTTTGCTTGCAGTATAGACACAACAGGATAACACATCAAATTATCTATTACTCTACACCTAATTCATTCCAACATTTACATTCAAGTAAATTTCCACTGTACAGTAACTGCATCCAACAAAATTGATATCAAGTCCCAAAGATTTTAAAGGAGCATGATTATGAAAACAAAAAGTCTGCAACCTTTGCAGAACTACAACTGCAATTCACTGTAAAAATATGTCTCAACAAGAACTACGTTCACAGGAACAGTAACATATACTTTTCAATAATGACCGTTCTTGGAGGCAGATCTTAACTATCTACAAAATGTTACAGGAACTGTAGTTGTTCATAACTTAAACAGACATTCTATGGTACATAACAATGTGAGCATTTCAGTACAAACTACAGTATAAATCTCGTCCAGTTATACCTAAAAAACAAATCAGCGAAAAGAAAAAAAATACTACTATTTTACACATGCTTGACAGTGCTGACAATACTGCAACAGCAGACTAGATGGAAATTGAAAAATAAATCAGAGAAGACAGATCCATCACCAACAAATATAAAAAATTCATTGTAGGATGTCCAAAAATCAGTGATTTTTAAACCTCCCCAATCATTCATTTTGCCTAATCATTCATTTTGATTTTAACTATACATATTTTTTGAAGTTCAGTTTATCAACACTCGCTCATGGCAACGCTGACATCGAAGTAGAGAAAATATGGAGATACAATTAAAGCACGTTTAGACAACTGTTAATGGCAAATACAAAAACTCCCAACAGTCATTGAGATGAGCTAAAAGGAAGTCGTGCCTACATTGTACTCTTCCTTGAATAAGATTTTTCAGAGTTTCAGAGTGACCATGTCACCAAACGGACGATGAAAAAAATTACCAATATCAAGTTTAGCAAACAATAAATGCAGCATTGGACAAATAATGATAGATCTGTGTGCCACAAAAGTACTGAAAACCAAATACGAAGATGCAGTGCACTACTTGTGATCGAGACTCCTGCTCAAGAATAAGAGAAACTTTAAGTCCTGGGATTTAGGCAAATATACAAACCTTAAAGCTATGCATTCACAAGCAAACAAACAAACAAAAATTTAAAAAAAAAAAAAATCATAATGAACAAATTGGCAACAGAACTATCTTACAGAACTATCTTAAGTGACAGCAAGTTTACTGATAGAGCAAAATCACATAGTTCAACATTCAAGTTCGAGTTCCCAAAATGGAATGATTAATCCATTTATTAATATCTTAATTCATCTCTTGAAGTTGATCTTGCACAAAAATTTTGTACATTATGTAACAAAGTGAACTTGAATTCTGCAAATGAAAAGAGGGAAAGCAGTGGCACGAAAAATTCATCAACAAAAGTTGCTTCAGCTATTCTGGTTGAGGCCCAATGCGTTGAATAATTTGCTTTTGAGCCCGCCCTGTCTTGCGTCCGGGCCTGGCCCGGCCATGCCCGGCGCACTGGGTGATCGCACTACATATGACACCGGTGCAGCTGACTACGACAAAAGAGACAGAAAAAAAGGGTCAAATAAAAAGTTAAAAAGCAAGATAAAATAAGGATATAAATGGAAAACGTGCAGAACCTATATTTGCCAAAATAGAGTAAGATTCTGAATTTTATCATAAATTATAAATTACTCAAAAGGCAAATATAGCGTTCATTTATTTCCCAAAACAACGCAAAGTGCAAAGAAAAGAGAAATTGTGCCAGTAACTTATATGAAGAGAAGAAGGGCGCACTAGAGAACTTCGGCAGCCACAAAGTAGTAGTTAGTTTGAGTGTTCATCATTATGTGATAGAGAGACAATACAAGGGATATATAATAAAGAGAAAAGGATAAAGAACAAGAAAGGATGGGAGATAAGAAAAAAAAGTAGTGCTTTCGAGCATCACAAACTTGCTACACAGTTCTTATAAGAGAGCTTTCCTCATCTTCCAGAACATGTCATTCTAATGAAAAGTATTTTTGATGTTTCAACTACTGTAATTTACGTTGAACAAAAGAGACAAAACAAAACAGATTACTGATGGGCCTCATGATATGCAAAGGTATTTTAAAAGCGGCCACAACCACCACCAACAAAGGCCCATTTGCCCCATGACTAGAAGCATCATTTTATTTTACATAATGTAACATTAAATTAATTCTCTTTAGAAAAAAATAATAAAAAAATTGATAAGTCATGCACACTTAGTCCAACATGCATACACTGCTAAATATGAGGAGCGGGAAGTGTATGTGCCCACCACTACATTGTGTAAAAAAATCTAAAGATAAGGAAAAAGAAGAGTACAAACTTGGGGATGCAAATAATTGTGCTCACAAATAACCTTACAGTGAGTAAAAGATGCACATAAGCCCTGTTATCTGTAAGATAGTACCAATTTCAAGAGCAAAGCAAGAGTGTTGGAGAGAAATGCAAGAATATTTATTTTAGAACAAACTATTTATACTCGTTTGGTCTATAATTTTCCTCCATTATTTACAATCTAACCAGATAGAAAAGAAAAAAAAGAAGAAAAAGGCAGGCTAAAAGAGAGAATTTCTTTCAATTATGGCTTCATATCATAGAAAAAGAATGGAAGGATATTCAACATAAGTGTACTGAGAAAATGCTAGGAAGAGGAGAGACAAAGTTAAAAATAAAAAAAGAACAAAACAGCAGGCAAGAGAAAATAAGTGGAAGGTGTTGAGGAAGTAAGAGTACTGGACAGTGTAATGACTTTTTCACTTAGCATTTTTTACATTGACATATTAGCAAAAAATAATTTTTGTTTTTTGGATGGAAGTTAAGAAATTAAGTTTATGCTACACGGCATGATACTCTGATGCAAACATACTATGTAATTTAGAATTGACTCTCCTTTACAGTTTGTTTTGACAAATTTAACGTTTAAAGTAGAATTGTGGAGTACCTAGAAAAAGAGTGTCTGTGACTCACCTCTTCACTAGCTTCACTTGGCATAGATTCAAGCGACTCCCGTGACCCTCTGCGGCTAGATCGCTCCCGACCGCTCGAACTGCGTCTCTTGTCTGCAGTACTAGCACTCGATACACCTGTTTCAGCTCCGATAGTGCTAAGGACTTGAGCGACTTTTGTCTGTTTTACTATGTCGAAAGCCTGGAACATAAACACTTTTCTATGATACTGAACAAATCACATGATGTTGATCATATTGACGAAAGATACTAACCTCTTTCCTAGAACGTAACGCACAGTCTTCTAGAGTCTCTGCAGCCTCATATTTACCCTGTCGTCGATACAGGGCTCCTAAATTTTTAAGAGTTGTGGTTACAGTGGGTGAATCAACCTGCTCAGAAAGAAACAATGTTAATAAAAACAAATTGAGGAAAATTAAGGACAGCGTGCTTCTTAAACAAATCCATACCTTAGCTGCCTTGTGCCAGCCGCCATATTCCCCATATGGTACATTTTCTTTGTTACGATGTTTGTTTTCCTCACGTTCCTCTGCCACTTGCCAAATGGGTTTGTTGTCCCCTGAAACAAGAGGAGACTAGAAGTCTAAATTTTACTTATTGATGAAAATATACAGACAGAACATAGAGTATTTTCAAATATGTTCAGAAGCTAAAAATGAAAATGTTTCAAACATGCTTTTAACATGTTGCAAGTTAATTCGTTTAATGAAATACAAAAATTAAAAGAAGAAGTAATGTACTGGTGGCCATGTTAGTCATTCAAGCTAACTGAACTTGTAAAGGTGTGGGAGATGAATCAATTCTACTTACATTCTTAGAACTAGCACTTTCTAAATACGACAGACTAAGAGGATACGAAGGAAAAGCGGACCGGTAGCATACTTCAACAGGAAATCCTAAACTGCCAAGCAATTGCGACTTTCTTAAGATATTCTTTAAAAACTGTTGTGTAATTGGAATTACACATTACTTTCAATCTAAAGATCACAAAAACAAAAGCTTAAAGATAAGAGAGCTCGGTGTATTTAAGCATACTAGATGCATCAATTTTTATGTGGAAGATAAGCAGTTTTTTCTTAAATTATGAAAATGCGTAATGGAAAAAGAAAGACGAAAGCAAAACTATGGTAAGATGGAACTACACAAACATACTGCCAAAAAAAGGAAGAGTGGTGCCTGTGTGCTTTCAAAGCCACTGTCTGTGAGTGAAGGGAGTGGTGCTGAACATCAAATGAAAAATGCACAAATTTTACAATAACTTATTTTATTTTATGCCTTTAAAGCAAATTTACAGGACAGTACCACTCTCTCTTCTCACACACATCACCTTAAATTTTTCTAGCACTGTTGTAATTTTTGAAAGCTAGTAAAAAGTATAAAAACAAAAAAGAAAGCTCATTTTACTTTGTTGCACTGACCAATATGAAAGTAAACATGTTTTGATGTTTCAGTCTCTGATTCTAACTTGTAATCAAAATTTTTTCAAGCGAGACATGAGAAGAAGAGCATTGTAAGCACTTCTTTGTAAAATATGAAGAGGGCATTTTCCGAGATCTGAAGAGATAGAACCGGCTGGTTCTATGTCTTATTCTGACTTAAATCATGCTGCAAGTAGGTTGTCATTTTTCATTTTTTTTCCCCACACACTAACCCTTTAGAAGTATCTGTGAAGTTGCTATGATATGCTTTGAGAAATAGGACGGGATTAGCTGGGATTGAACCAAACCAAGTTATGAGAGAATGCAAAAACAATTCAATGGAAAAACTTACACAATGGAATGTTTGATTGAGAAATGGTAGTATATTGCAGTACTCGATGTCAAACACTCATATATGAGCAACAAAAAAACAGCCTCAATATTCAGCAGTGCAACAAAATAGAGTAATAAAAAATAACACTTTACAAAAGTAGAAAAATAAAACGAAAAATTCTTCCTGGTTTTATGCAAGCATGCTCAGAAAGCAAAATAAATAGGGGAAAAGCTCACAAATATGAATTTAAATATCCACTGTGCGATGATGACTCAATCACCAACTATTCCTTCAAAACTACAGAGGAGTCACAAGAATGCCTTCATACAAAGACTATGCTAGAGACATAAAAATAATCCTTACAGATGTGTATAGTTTCAAGGAACTAGAGATTTGTTTTACAACTCAATTTTATTTTTTGACTTTGACCATGAGAAAGCAATGACTTTTTATCATGCTTAGAAATAGCATTCTCATTCAAAGCTTCATAATCAAGCAAAGTAGGAACTTTCAAAAGAAGACACAAAATCAGTTAAACCTAGTTTAAAAGCTAGACTTCTTTTAAAAAAGGAAATATGAATCAGTCATTGGAACACAACAATATTTTCAGTTGCATCAGACGATCCATCTTACATAAGAATTTTCGCAATTCCTATATGCTTAAATGATACTTAAAATAAAGTTAACACAGACAATATTTGGTCTGATTAAGACACAAACTTATTTATTTTTTAAATGTCCTTCTTCCTCTAAATTTGAAACAAACAGTATTTGTTGCATGGTCATTACACAGAAATCCCAGGTTAAGTGTTTATGTTCTTACTTTTTAGTGCTTTAAGATGCCACTGTAATATGGTTTCCAAAAAGCTAACTGAAAGCCATGCTGTTTGAAACGTTAATAATCAAACACAGGCTAAAAATTAATCTGAAATGGTTCATCTTAATTTACACTACAAGAGGCTATAAAAGTCTTTCTAGTTCCCTAATTAATATATTTAGTTTAATATTTGGAAAGATCTGTAATTGGTCATAAGAAGTTGCAAAAGAATTAAACTAGGGATTACATTTGAAAACAGTGAATTTTAGTCAACCTGAACCAAATATTAACCACAGAAGCTAACGCACGCGTAAGGAATAAATAATATATAGCAAAAAAACAAAATAAAAGAGACTAGTTTACTATAAAAAGCCAGAACCAAGTTCTAAACATAATTTTTAACACTGTCACACATACAGCATTAAACAACTTGCTCTTCCACCAAAAAGTACCCAAGCACACCTACTGAGAATGTACACAGATCAATGTCGCGACATAAAAAAAATATGAATCCTTTCATTCTTTGATAAAAGACTTCAGATGAAAGACGCTTGCTCTGAGAGAACTAAAATGTTTACATCTTTGGCACCACTAAAAGAACTTTTCGACCACATTCCTCAAGAAAGAAATGGCCGGCTTTAGGAAAAAATATCACAATTTTTCTCATACTGTCTGAAGGTATCTGTGTGTATCTATCTCTCTCCAAACTACTGGGCATGCGACGTTGGTGGTGACTTACCATCAATAGTTCCAAACTCTCTTTCATGTGCTCGTGTCAGAACTTGCTTGTAGAGGATTTCTGCTTCTTTGAACTTCCCTTGCTTCAGGTAGCATGAAGCTAGGTTATTTTTTGTTTTTGCAACATTAGGATCATCAGGACCCAATTTACTCTCATAGATTTCGAGAGCTCTCTGATAGTATCTTTCAACTTCTTCGAACTTGAACTGAAAAGGAGCATAGTGACAAATTATGCTAGAAACAGAATTGCTTCAAGCAGTAAAATCAACATATTCCAATGCTGCATACCTGATTTTGACATAATAAGGCAAGGTTATTCAGTTGTTTAGCTACATCTGGATGATCTTTGCCCAGGACTTTTTCTCTAATTTCCAGAGCTCGCTTGCAAAGAGGCTCTGCTTCCTTGTACTTTCCTCTTTTTCCATAAAGAACAGCCAGATTGTTCAGCGTTGCAGCGACCTAATAATGAGAGAAGGAGGATAGTCCAATAATAAAACGGTTTGCCCAATAAAGAATACTTTCAAAATTGTAATTTTGAAGAAGTGACTTACAGCTGGATGGTTTTCTCCCAATGTCTTCTCTCGAATAGCAAGAGCATCATTCAGAAGGTTGGCTGCGTCCTTGTACTTATTTTGGTCCCTAGAAATGTAGACAGTAGACCATTAGACCAAGAACAAGAAATTCACAGGATCAACACTGTTTTAGGGAATTATGGTAATTTTACAGTACTTGTTTTCAAATGGCAATTTCAAACTTAATTATTGCGAAATCACCATGCTATTAATTTAATAATATTTCTGAACTTGACGACACCCGATCCAAATAACCGTCATTTTCGTGGCACAACAAAAGCACCACATCAAAATACTGATGATGAGGACCACACCGAAATCGTATGAATGCGAACTCAACCCACCGGTACACGAGAGCCAGGATGTTGAGCATGGTGGCCACGTCGGGGTGGTCGTGGCCGCTGGTCTTCTCTAGGTCCTCCAGGGCCTGCTTGCACAGCGGCACAGCCACCTCGTACCGGCCCTGCGACGCGTACTGGATCACCAGGTTGTGCAGGGTCCGGAGGCGAGCGGGGATCTCGTACCCGGCGCTCACCTGCTGGGAGTACTGGTTGGGCGGGGTCGGCGACATGGCTGCGGAGAGGAGAGGTGAATCACCAGGTCTCGACAAGGCAACCGCACGAAGTAAGGAACCCCGAATAGAAGAAGACTGCTTACATCTATACTCACTGTTTCTGTCATCGGCATCGTCATCAGGGAACAAGTCGACCACAGGGTCGTCCTGTTTGGGCCGGTCTGATTTGGTGGATTCGGTCATGGAGTCCTCCCCCTGAGAGCAAAGGATGACACCCAATCAGACAAGAAGCGGACGGCCGCTGCGATGCCATGGAATGGGGAGGGATACTCTGCAAACTTATGTTCTTCGATTTGAAGGGAAAGTCTTTCCATACTTGTGTATTAGAGGTACCAGTGAAATCGAAGGTCTTTCAGATAAAAAATAAAAATGTAGGAACGGAGACCAAGACGGCAGTGACCGCGGTAAATAAAGCCTTCAATTTGGATACTCAAGGCAAGGCTCAAGGGGTGATTTTTCGACAATAAGGGATTATCACGAGTGTAGGGTACGCACGATGATGTCCTGGTCGTATTTCCGCATGCTGGTCATGAAGTCGATGTGCTTCTTCTCCTCCTCGAGCTGCGCCACGGCCTGCTCGGAGGCCTGCAGCTTCTGCTGGGTGTTGGCCAGCTCGTCCCGCAGCCAGGCGTTCTCCTGCACCAGGCGCCGCACCTGCGCGCGCAGCTTCTGCTTCTCGGCCTCGACGATCTGCAGGTGGGACGCGAGGGCCACCATCACCTGGAAAATAAAATCAAGTCGCCTTCAGTACGCACCCCGCGTTATCGACTCGACTCAGGACGAACTTGGTCGGATAGTACCCTGGAAACCGATGGGTTCTACGAACTCCCCAGTCCCATGCATACCCAGGCAGAACAGGGTGGTCAACCGGACATCAACTTGACATCAAGATGACTGCCCCCCCCCCCCCCCCCCCCCCCCTCGGAGGTCATCTTGACGTCAAGTTGACGTCCTATTGACCACCCCGTTCTGCCTGGGTAGGAGCCGAACCGAACCTAACGTGTACTAACGACGTACTAACGATCTGCATTACTGTTTTGGGGATTTTTGAATTGGGGCTTTCTAGCTTCACGGGGGTACCCAAACCAACCGAACCTAACCCAACACAACCGAGGGTGAAAAATACTTTGGAGGAGGTCATTTTGTCGAGACCCATTTTAAAATGATGAGGAAGCTACACGAAACGCGTTTTGGAATGACAAAGTGCCGTGCATGAGTAGCTCGCTCGCAGTGCACACTGTACCGTACTGACCTGCGCCTCGCCGAGCCCCAGCTCGATGGTGTCCAGGGACTGCCGCAGGATGCCGACCTTCTCCTGGCCCAGGGGCTGGTGCGCGTCGCTCGCCGCGGCCGCCGCCAGCCCGTTCAGGATCGAGTTGTGCTCGTTCTTGAGCGCCTCGAGGCCCTGGACCACCGTCTTGGTGTTGATCATGATCTCCTCCTGCGTCATCTGCGTCATCCTGCCGATAGACTCGATCTTCTTCCTGCGAGAAGAAGGCAGAAAACGTTAGGGTAGGTGACATCACACGCACGGCAGCGAGTGCGAGCCAACGGTACAAAA
>CABIKL010002035.1:0-13534 GCA_902196195.1 Aptinothrips rufus
GGGGGGGACAATTGTTAAGGCAATTACTCGGAAGGTTCTCATCTCGTCTCATCCCAGCTGGACCAAACATAACATCCACGCCCACGCAGCTTCTGCCACGGTCACGTTCAAAGAACTTGAACCGGCTGCTTTCAAAATAATATAAGTTTCATTCAAACATATGTGCTAAATATATATAGATCAAGAAAATAATTAATACATCTGTAATGTAAAACAATTTATATTCAATTAAATAAAGTATATTAGAATCAACGTTAATTAAATTTATAATCCTTTAAATGTTAACATTATTTTCGATCATGACTGATACCTAACATTTTACGGATAAAAGGGCTGTTTTTTTTTCCTTTCTGAGTGTTCTCCATGCTTAGGAGACTTCCTCAGTTATTCATAGAGCTCGAAGTCCAACATGGCGGCAGATCAGAGTTGGGTTCTTTGGCTGATGATAGTGTCACTTTAGACGCGAGGCCGGGGCGAGCCGGCCCGGCCCAGGTCTGCAGCTGAAACTTGAGACGTACGGACCAGGGAGTAACGCCCAGTGCCTGAGTATGACGCAAGACGCGCGAGTACACTGTTAGGAAAAGCTACAATAAATTCTACTATTTTGTATTGGAAATTATTTTCACAATGCCATTGTAGGCATTAATTATACCGTCCCCTTGCTGTCAGCATAGGGGATACAACGGTATTGTACCCAAAATTATTACGGTTCCCAACTACCATCTTTTTATTTATTTACAATAATTTAGGTACAACGATATTTGCAGCTACTGAGGGCCTCTTGAACTGGTAGGTGCCCCCTTCTCACGCGTCTCGCACAATCCACTGCCGGCCATTCAGAACGATGCCTAGACACTCAGGAAGATATGGCTCTTCTCTCTCGCACATTTTCCAGTCCGGCCCGGCCCGGCCCGGCCCGATCCGGAATGGCCGCTGCCATCTTCAGATTCCCACATGACTGAGGTGTACCGAGCAGGGACCGGCGGGTAGGAAGAACACACCCAGGAACTGGGGCTCAGGCCACTTACTGCCCTCTAATAAAGCCATTGTTTTGACCTCCACGCCGCGCCACTGAGCCGTGGTGCCGCTTGTCTCAGCCAGTAGGCCCCCATCGGAGTGACTGCACAACGACACGGATTAGAATGGATTGTCCTACAAGTTCCCCATCGAGCCTGACACGGCACTCCGCAGCCGCCTGGCT
The DNA here is from genome assembly GCA_902196195.1 of Aptinothrips rufus. NCBI lineage: Eukaryota > Metazoa > Arthropoda > Insecta > Thysanoptera > Thripidae > Aptinothrips > Aptinothrips rufus. The sequence goes on from CABIKL010002035.1 coordinate 1,202, forward strand.
GTTTGAGAGCGCAGACCTACACTCTGAATTTCCTTATGTAGGAACCTCTACGTACTATGTAGAAGTTTGTTCGTACCTTACGTAGAGATTTGAGCAGCGGTAATACCGAGGGATAGATTCATAAGGTATGTAGAGCTTCGTTCGTACTTATGTAGAGCCTCGTTCATACTATGTAGAGCCTCGTTCGTACTATGAACAGCTCCCTACGTATTACGTAGACACTGCAGTTCTACGTAAGGTACTTACGTGAGCTCTACACAACAAACTGAGAGTGATACTGGACATTCGTAACATTCAGACTAGTCTAGTCCAGGAGGTTCCCTCAGAATTTGTTCCCATATTACATGCTTGCATAACATTACATCACACTACGTACCAGAAAAGAAGAATATCATTTTACGAGAATCGACAGCAATTTTTTTCTAACTGATTTTTCGTAAATTTGCGACAGGTTATTATTACTTTGTCTTTTTTTTTGCGGTGCCGCCGTCGAACCCGCAGCGCGTACCTATGCCGCGCACAGTTAGCCGGCAGCAGCGCGGTCTCGTCTCGTCAGCGCGGAGACAAGGAGCGGCGTCACTCTATGGGACCGCTAGGGGCCGCCCCGCCCCGCCCCGCCCCGCCCCGCCCCGCCCCGCCCCGCCCCGCCCCGCCCCGCCCCGCCCCGCCCACGGCAGCGCGTCAATTCAAAAGACATTCGCAATGTTATCGTCGTTATAAGAACTGTGTCATCGCCTGCTTAGCCTGCTGCTGGCCTGCCCAGTGGGCTACAGCGGACTCGTGCCCGCTGGCTCCGACCAGGGTGGGGTGGGGTGGGGCGGGGCGGGGCGGGGCACGGGCACACGATGTCGACGCACAGTATCCTCTCTCTCTTGGTCAAAGGTATGACGAGCGATCTGAAGCCTCGAGCCAACACTCCCAGGAGGGGTGTGTCGGCCGGGACAATGACAATGGCTGAGGTTAGGCTCAGCACCTCCTCGCCACGCCACGCCACGCCACGCCACGCCCCGCCACGCCCCGCCACCGCTCGCCGAGCAGCGCTAACGTGTCGGTGCGGCGCGGCACTGTCGGGCCCTGTTCGTCCCTGGCCGTCATGGGCGTGGTCCTGGCAGGGTCGCGGCGCGGCGTGTCAGTCGCACACTGTACACACGCCAGGTGTTGCGTGACGTCACGAGGGCCCACTCACACAAGCTCGCGAATCAGCAGTCAAATTAGACCCCATCGGGCGAAAAACACCTCCAGGGCAGAGGTGAGTGGCACGGGTTCAAATCTCAGCACCAACAAGGGACCTTCCTTTAAAAAAAATAAAAAATAATAAAATTTTAATTTTTTTTTTGTTCGATTACACTTATGATATGACTCCCATTCAGAAGGTGCTCCCAACCTTCACCTGCGGACAGTTCGTCGTAAGCTTGCAGCTGACGGGGCGGGGCGGGGCGCGGCGTGAGGCCAGAGCATACAGCCGGCCGCGAGCCGAGCCGCGCCGCGCGGTCAAGATCGTCCCTGGCAGTGCGGCAGGCCGGGCGGGGCGGGGCGGGGCGGGGCGGGGCGGGGCGGGGCGGTGACGTGAATGAAGAGCCCACGTAGACTACCTGAGCCGAGCTGCTGGCCCAGACCAGGCCAGGCGTCGCGCCAGCCCGAGCTCACTCACTCAGCCCATGGCGACTCCCGTTGGGCTCAACACGGTCCTGTCCTGCCCGGGCCCGTCCTTACATTATGCAGCTCCGGGTCGACCCGGTCATGTCGCTCACGAGCTGAGCTGGGTGATAGGGGCGGGGCGGGGAGTTGACTGGACACTCCGTTTGGACCCTTGGTTCGGACCCTTGCTCTGGACCCTTGTTCTACGCCCTTGGTGTGCACCCTTAGTCTGTACCCTTGTTCTACACCCTTGGTGTGCACCCTTAGTCTGTACCCTTGTTCTACAACCTTGGTGTGCACCCTTAGTCTGTACCCTTGTTCTACACCCTTGGTGTGCACCCTAAGTCTGGACCCTTAGGGTCTGGACCATTGGTGTGGATCCTAAGTCTTTATCCTTAGTCTGGACACTTATGGTCTGGACCGGGGGGGCTGCAGTGATAACCGACCACACGGAAGCCAGGCGGCCTCGCCTTCGCTTTCTGATTTTCAGTTCCGTGTAAATCATGCGTCTGGATTTCGCACTTGACTTTGGAGCTGGAGTCTCGTCTGGCTGCGCTCCGCGGGGCGGGGCGGGGCGGGGGGAGGCGGGGCGGTGGTCCTCCCACCTGGAACCCATATACGGGAGGCTGGGCCGGGCAGCGCGGTGCTGGGTGGGGAGGGGTGCGGAGGGGTGGGGTGGGGGCCGTGGGCAGTGGCGTGCACTCCGAGGGGTCACTTGACAACGTGGCGGGGCGTGGCGGGGCGTGGCGCTTCATGACGTGGCGCGGCGTGGTGCGGCGCTCACCCGGGAGCGTTGACACTCAAATTGGCTATGTATATGTGCGTAAAGCCACCCACCGTTTGGAAGAAGACATGAAGACACTGTTATTGAAAGTGCGTTAATATTCATCTTAAAAAATGCGTTGAAGCCCAAAATGCGTTTCCCTCAAACTAATACGCCTCAGAGAGCGTTGAAAAGTTCAACACACTTTATAAGCATTAGTTTTCACACAAAAAAGTGTATTGAAGAAAATCATCACGTTTTAAATGTATTGATCACTACTTTAATAATGTAGTGAGAAAACTCAACACACTTTAATGCAATGATCAACACACATTTAAAGTAGTGAAACTTCTGAATGCTTTTTAAATGTATTGATCAACGCATTTTAATGTGTTGAAGGTATCAACACTTTTAAAATGTCTCGTTCAATACACTTTCAAAAACAGTGAAGATTTTGTGACTGTTGACATACCTGCTTTTACTTGAAACAATGTTTCAGCGAGCCATTATGCTTCCAGGCTTTTGTGCACGTCTCCACGGCATTTAGTCATTGCGACCAGGATCAGCTGCTGGAGAAGTGCTACCCGACGCCCTTGGACTGGAGTATAGTCATCAAGGCAGCTGAAACCTTAGAAGACCCCAAACAACTTGACTTCCTTGGGAACAAGTAATAACATTGTGATAAACTGTTGATCATGGAGGAGCACAGCGAGTTTAAGTTGAGAGGTAGTATGGCCCACTGGACCACTTACCATTTACGTTCCAAAATCTTCTAGCTCACTCAGGTACCGTCCATTAACTACGTTACGCAGGTTTGGGCACTTTTTAGTCCCCCTCTAGCAACTCTAGTTTCTAGATGAGGCCCCCTAAAACTAGCCGATGTTCACTACTGAATGAAGGCAACCCAAACTCGCTGTGAAGTTTTTTTATGAGTTTGCGAAATAGCTAGCTTGACAATTTGTTAGTTATGGTGCGTTTCTTTTCATCTAGAATCCTGGGGTTCCAACCCAACACGTACACCTGGTCCAAGGCTCTCGCTGAAAACCTCGTCGACGACGCGTCTCGGGAGATCCCGGCAATTATTGTCCGTCCCTCTATAGGTGAGAAAACCGTTTTCAACCGCGCTGTGGGACAAAGCTGGAAACGGTAGTTCAAATTTGTGATTGCCATCAGTGGGCAAAATAACCTTACTGTTCGCGATTAATTTTCAATGGAAAAAAAAGGCATTTATTTCGGAAAATTTTGCGAAAAAGCTTGCTGCCTTCTTCCACGAAGCAACCACTTCTTTTTCAACGAGTTAATAGCGTATTCCACAGATGCCTGAAGCGCAACTGCGAAGAACAAACTGAAGTACAAAAACAAGGGCGAGGGGCGGCGAGGCCAATGGAGTCGGCACTGGCCCTCTTCCTCTTAAGGCTGCCTAAAATCCGAATATTTTACCAGTTATCTCCCCAGCCTAAGAATTTTTAACTCTTCGAAGGTTTATTTCCTGTAGACCAAGGGTCAAGCTACTGAAAAGAAGAGTTTCGTTCACCAATTCATACTCAGTGGCTCAGATTGCGGTTTCACATTCGATTCGGCAACGTTCCAGGTATAAGCGAATTTTTAAGGTAAAGCAATGAGTATTTCTCCTGTCTAAAGTCTTATGGATTAAATTTGAAAATAAACCCATAGAGAACATCCTCTTTGAGCGAATAGAACCAAAAATCTGCGTCAGAAATTCTTGTTTCTCCCAACACCCCGATCCAAAGTCTTGAAATTCGCTGGGATTCGCTTATACCTGTCTGGAATTCCAGACAGGTATAAGCGTTCGAAACGTTCGAACGTTGCCGAATCGAATGTTAAACCGCAATCTGAGCCACTGAGTATGAATGGGTGAACGAAACTCTTCTATTCAGTAGCTTGACCCTTGGTCTACAGGAAATAAACCTTTGGAGAGTTGGCAATTCTTAGGCTGGGGAGAGAACTGGTATAATACTCGGATTTCAGGCAGCCTTAAGAGGGCCAGTGCTGACTCCACTAGGGCGAGGAGTGAGGAGATACACATCCGCCTCCTCCTTACCCGTCCTGTTGTTTGTGTACTTCTGCTTGTTCTTCGCAGTTCCACGCATCTTTGGAATACCTTATTGGCACGCCAGTAGGGAATAGGCTACTCCAAAAATGCCTGAGGCGCATATTTGGAGCGCTTCAGGCATATTTGGAATGCCCAGTTCCAAGTTATGTGGGACTGACAGTGAGATAAGGCGTAAGGCGAAGGGTCTTCCTTAACGTGACCAGGGCAGTTTACCCTATTCCTTTTCTTTTTTGGCAATCATATTCCGACGGATGGTAATGAGATATTTTGCTTAGAAGAGGAACAGCAAGATGCGCCACCTTGCTGTGCAACAAACTAAACTCTCAGTTATTTTGCATTTCGGCTGCTCATCCGCTGCTCCCGAGCCACCGTGCGCATGCGCAGAAGCAGACGAACGGAAAAAATAAATAGGTTTTGTTTTGTTGCGCCACGACCATTTTGTTCTACCGTACCTCTTGTCAGTAGAATGCCTCATTGCCAGTAATGCATCGGTGGGAATGCACTTTGTCACCCGCGGCCATGACCGTTTTGGGACAACAGTTAGGTCACGTAGAAGCATGTTGCAAGTACAAAGGAAATGTTTTTGGAAATCGTCTCATTACAATGCATCAAAATAATTTTACACCGTAAAAAAAAATCATATTTTTACGACAAAAATCTTACAACTTTTTCGTCAATTTACAAATGGTTTCTTTTTCATACTTAACGAATTTGTTTGTAAAGACAGATGTATTTCTTACGAAATTTCAAGACATTTTCGTGACATATTACAAGATCATTTGGTAACATTACAATTAAAGCTCGTGAAATTGTAAAAACTTCAGGACCACTTTTAAAAATTACAACATATTTCGTTAAATTTAAATTACAAGACCAAAATCGTTAAAAGATCAAAAAAGATCGGAAATAAACAAACGGTTCGTTTAATAAATTTTACATAGAATTTGTCGGTTTTTTGCGAAATAATTTTTGCTGTGTAAGTGCCATGCATTTCGTTTGCAAGCTGTTGATGCTGTGCAACAGAAGCTTTCCAGTAGGCGTCCACAGAACGCTCTTTCTTTCCTTTATTTTCGACGGAAGAAACGTATGTTATAGAGTTAAAATGATTCGCCAGTCGTCCCGACGTACAAGACGCCCTTCCCCGGCTGGGTGAACGGCCTTAGTGGTGTGGGCGCGCTTGCCGCTGGCGTCATGAAGGGCGTCGTGAGGACCTTGCCCTTCCCTGCCGACAATCCGCTCGACCTCGTACTGGCCGACCTCACCACCTCCATCATCGTGCTCTCCTCCCGCCTGCGGGCACTAGACTTGAAGTTCAGGTAAGAGCGTGCCTTTGCCTGTCACAGCACCGAAAAAAGGGTTCAAAGTCTAAACTGAAACAACGGTTAAGTTGCTGGACGGCTGGACAAAAACAACGTGTGGCTCCTAAGCTGCACTCGCCACCCTACCCTGCATCAATAGCGTGATGACATTGGGTTAGCAGCCACCTCCCCAGGAACAAGGAGAGGGTAAAAGCTGGCCAATAATATGAAAGTCCAACAGTGATAGACGTATTAGGATTCAGGACACTTGGGAGGCTGTATGTGCTCGTTTCAGAACTTTAAAAACGCTCTCGTCTCCGTTGAAGCATTTGAATCGGACGGTTTTAGCCCAACCTTTTAAGAGAAATTCAAGTCACCTTGAAAACTTAAGCTAGATCTCGAAAACTAGAATTGATTCTCAAAAGCAGTTAACGGTTTTGGTTAAAATGGTTAATCGTGAATCGACGCAGGACAAGATTTCGAAACAAATTTCAAAAATTTGGGAGCTGTTTGAGTTTTAGTTGCACCGGGTAGGGTGTCCGAAAAAAAAGTAAATTTTTGTGAGAAGACCTGCTGCGAAAGAAAATCGAAATCGGACGACGCTTTCACGAAGCGCACCGCACTGGGGCTAAAGCTGACGGCGTCGAGACGCCTCGGTAGAGCGGAGTAAAGTCTCGCGGCCCTCGCGTGAAAACGCGGCGTCACATGATCGCAATGAGTGATTCAAACTGATCACTGAGGTGTCCTATACCGCACGAACCAGCCGCCGAATCGAAATATTAAACCTGTCCTAGTTTATCACGCGATTACTGCGAACTTCAATTAATTTCACCTACAGTCTAATCACTGAAGATAGTCGGACATTTATTTTACGCGCGGTTACACGACCTGATGGGTCGAGGATTAAGCCATCGTGGGCCACTTCAACTCATGAACTACTAGAAGAAAAAGCGACGAAAAGGTGGCGATTGTCGCGGACACGACTCAAACCTGCGCGCCTTTCGCATAGGGAGGGCGCCACCTGTCAGACGAAACCATAAGAGCTTCCCTTAAGTGACATAAGTTTGCGAGCATTCGCCAATTTTCTGTTACAGCATAGTCTGCAGTGCCAAGAAACGTAATTCAGGCCGAAAATCCTTGAGGGAAGGCACATCTTTTTTAGGCTCGTCAGCCGCTAAATAGCGCAGAAGTGCCGACTACTGTACGGTAACTTACCTGAACATGGATCACTTTTTACTTAAAACGTTATTGTAAGAGAACTATTTAAGTTACATCCAAGACCAAGTTATCATATGAAAGCTTAAACCTCAAGGATCTAAAACCCACCAAAAAGTTTTGAAATTTTTCGATTTTTTCTAGGAGCAATTTTGAAAAGTCCTAGGGCCTGTTTTTGATCCATGTTTGGCACATCGGCTCAAACATGGATCACTTAGCTAGAGAGCTGACTCTCACATATGTGGATCTACTCAATGTTATAACAACCTAATATTTTTTTTTACTTAAAAATTTGGGAATATAGACCCCTCTGATCCATGTTTGGCACGTGACCCAAACACGGATCAGTGCCTAAGCGCCTTACGGGTTCTAAAGGTAGGCAATCCGCACGACTGATAAGGCCGATACGAAAACAGCATGTAATGTTCTTAATTTTTACCACTCCCGCGTTTTCACTGTGCACTTTCTGAGATCATTAAAATATGATATTCGCTTACCTCAGACCTTCAGCCTTTCGCCGATATAAGGATATAGCATGTTTTCATCCCAAATTTCAATGAAATTTTCAAATATATGAACCCTTGTATCCAGCCTCTACCGAATCGCTGATTTCGTCACCTCGTTTTGCATGTCATTTGCATTTGACTTACTGCAGCCTAGTTTTGGGATGTAGGATAACTTGTTTACGCTCAATCTACGCAGTATAGATGCCTCTACACGTCAAACTTTCAATTTTTGAAATTTGAATATGGGTTTGGAATTTATAGTCCACCAGTCGAGTGATCCATGATTGGGTACTGATCCATGTTTGGGGATGTTACCCTATGTTTTACTACCTTATCGTTACTGCAACACGTCTTCTTGTGCATCTTTCAGCAAGCACCAGGAGGGCGTGCCGGTGGTACACGCAGTGACGGGGGAGATGTTCTGGAGCAGCTACAATGATCTGTGCGACACGTTCAGCTACCTGCGGGGTACCACCCCGTACCCCGGAGCTGTGCGGTACCCCTACTGCGTCTTCACCACAAATTCATTCCTGTACAAGACTCTCTTCTTCTTCTACCACTTCCTGTTTGGAGTCGTCGTGGACACCGTCCTCTGGCTTACTGGACGCAAACCGATGTGAGTCTGTATTCGCTACGTACCATTTTTCTTAAGTCGGTGGCACATCGGTGTTTGAAAATAAAACGGCACGGAGAGCGGGGGAGACGGGTACTGAACATACTGAACATGTAGGTGCCTTAATGTGGGTAGAGGTGTACTGCGCACAGCGTCTTCGAGTAACAGGCTGCGGAGCTCGCTAATGTTCCAGCTCGCTCAACTCGTCACGCGTAGCTCCCGTCTACGCTTTCACCTAAGCCTATATGTCTGCGGCGTTTTCAAGACGGCCCCTCGGTTTAACGTCTTCCAGAAGAGGCCGACTACTATAGTGCATTTCAGTCAAAGTTGGAAAGAAGAAATGCGAAGAAATCAAGGACGCTGAGTGGTCTGTTGACAGAGTGCGGGAACCCGGTATTGGGCTGAGTTTGATTTAAATTGATTACTTTAGATAAATATTGAGGAGCACTTCAATAAGGACACACAGTTTTGTTACATCTCGGGTTCTTTTCTTTCTTTTGCAATATACATGAGTCGGAAGGCGACACTAGCGTTCTTACTCTTACCGCAAATATTTGAATGTATGATGGCTAAAACTGCACTTTACAACACCCGGTGAAAGAGAGGGGGGTCTCCCCAACCTCCCCGACAACCAATCAGCGTCCTTGTTTCCTTTTCTTTATTCTTCTCCCCACTTCGATTGAAATACACTTTTTGCATACAATATAAGACTTCACTTTGTAGTTCTGTATGGTTCCAAAATGACAGCTTTGACGGGGTTTCACGTGGTATGCTTTGGCATAAGCTTCGTTCGTATTGTAATACGTTGCCGTTAATTGTGATGAGTTCCTTGCCAGTAACACAGTGACCTAAAACATTATGCAAATGACCATTTGATACTAAAAGTAAATTAAAACGCCACTCCAAAAGAATTGTATCGCTGTATCCAAAACATTATGAAAATAGTTTAAAATATTTTCTGTACAATTCATACTATACCAAAGGCGAGCGGGATGGAAACGATGCAAAAATAGTCCACAGTGAGATTGAGAAAATAATTCACATTCCATGATTGTACTACTGTTTTTCTAGCAGTGATCTTTCTGTCGTCCGACCAGGTTGCTGAAAATCTACCGCATTGCGGTCGCGACACTGACCACAATCATGCCACTGAACAGCAAGTCCTTCAAGTTCAGCTTGACGAACGCGTTCAGAGCCGGAGTGTTTACCCACCCTGACGACTGGGCGGAGACTGACTTCGAGTTCGAGACATACGTCAACGACTGGAGAAGGAACGCGGCGATCCAGTTGCACGGCTTCTCTCGCTATGGAATGCGAGAGAAGCAGGAGCCGGAGAGCGCCAAGCGACACATCCAAAGGTAAGCAAACTAGATTGAACGGAATGTAGCTGATGCCTGAGCGAGGCCTTCACCACTAGCTCGGCACTTCGGGTTCGGGTCTCGATTCAAAGTCTACCAGAGCAAGACGGTTTGCCGGTATTGAAACTACACGAAGATATAACTGTGGACTGTCGGTCGGTCTGTCTTAAGATGGCTTCGTCCAGTAGTGAAAATGGGAGGTCTTCAAGTGAATCACCCCGATTTTCAAGCAAATTTTTTCTGAGGTTTTGCACACCTAAAGAGGCAAAAAAAATAATTATAACAAATATTGACCTCAGAAAATAGTTTGAGTGAAAATCGGGATGACACATGACACACCTTAAGACCTTCGCTTTAAGCCCCAAGCCGTTTCAACTGTAGGTGGTTTAATGCGAATGGCCCTCATCTACACCACAGCGAGCCTGATACCCTTTTTCTGATGCTGCGGAGCATCGGTCGCCTGATGCCTCTGCCGGACGCACCGTAAAAGATGACCCCCGCCACCGAATAGGGTACTCTTATGGAGCCTGAAACGGAAGTCGAAGAACAAGCGGAGGTACACAAACAAGGGCAAGGGGCGAGGCGGTCGTGTTTCCGTCTCCTCCTTACCTCCTCGCCCCTTGCCCTTGTTTGTGTACCTCCGCTTGTTCTTCGACTTCCGTTTCAGGCTCCATTGGAATACCCTATTGGTGGTAGTGGGGTAATATACTTTTTGATGCTCCGCAGCATCAAAAGAGCGCACTTTAGCCTCGCCGTGATGTAGTTTCTCTGACAAATTTGCATTCCGTTTCTCATTCTTATCCGGTGCGCTAAAGTCAGTCAGTCACACTCTCAGTTTGTTAAGTAGAGCTCACATTAGTACCCTACGTAGAACTGCAGTGTCTACGTAATACGGAGCTGTTCATAGTACGAACGAGGCTCTACATAGTATCAACGAAGCTCTACATAGTACGAACGAAGCTCTACATACCTTATGAATCTACAGTATGCCTCGGTATTACCGCTGCTCAAACCTCTACGTAAGGTACGAACAAACTTCTACATGGTACGCAGAGGTTCCTACATAAGGAATTCAGAGTGCAGACAAGCAGGCAGTTAGATGCGTCGTGTCTTGCCGTGCATGCGCGTCAGGCAGGCACGCGTAGGCTGGTAGGCAATGAGCCTGCTCGCTCTCGTGGCCGGAGCCGTGGCCGGGCCACTCAAAGCTCTGGATCTGAACCAGCAGACGACTCAGCCATCGTCCTGGAGCTCAGAGAGCAGCCGATGGCACTCGAAGTGCGCGCCAATGAGGCGGCGGGGCGGCACTGGCTGCAAGTGCTCAAGTTGACGATGTCCTTTGTCGACTCTGTCTTGATGGAGAGCCCTCCCATGCCGCGCCGCCCCCCTGCGAAACCTAAATTTTGCCTGAAAGCGTAGGGGAGAGTCCTGTTAACACCGAAGGGTGCCGGGCTCAGAGTGAAGGAAGCCTGAAAAATGGAGGTCTGTCGGAAGGGCGGGTTCGGCTTGTTTTTGTTCCAGTACTGACTAGCTTCGCTGAATTCTCAGCCAATTAAAGTTTCAATAAAATACATGTTTGCGTGTTTTGTAATTGGTTATTATATTAACATTAAAGGCACAGTTTGTTTCTTCATGTACTACGACGTGGTTCATACTAATGCCTCTATCATTTTTTTTAAATCTTGTTTCAGGCTCTTGTATGCTGAAATTGCATGGTATTCAGTCCTTCTTGCTGTCATAGCATGGATGTTTGGAGTGTTTAGATGACCTCGAGCCCAGGAAGCTTTCATCTTTGGACGATCATCCATCCTGGCAGTCTCCTCATATGCCACATCGCTTCTGCACTTCGTCAACTACATTTATAATAAACATATATAGCAACTTAACCAAAAAATAACTTGGTTTCTCTGTATTACCTTTATAACTTGAATCTTCACAAAACTAATTTGACACGTGCACAATATCTAGTTTGTACATTTCAAATGCAGTTTCCGAGTCAGCCATATTATCCTGATTGGAATGTTACCGGTGCTACTGTAATCGGAAGAAAAAAAATGTGTTTGAGGTTATTTCTCTTCCTTAAATTGCTCTTTTTAATCAGTTAAAAGTTTTGAAAACCAATGCTGTTTTTAATTCATTTACCATGAATTAAAAATTAGTTAATTGACGAGGTTTTGTGTGAGACTGAAAGCCATCCATTAACCCTGATTGCGACCACATGTCTTATTATTGACAGATGTTATCCCGAGGACTGCAACTGGTAAGCGGCGCGAGCTCTAGGACTCGTTGGCAATCGAGAGAGCCTGCCTTCGCTCGACTAGACACCACTGTGGACCTGTGGACAGTCCTCCAATCATGGTTAAATATACTTGTGCAGTCAGTAGAGTAGAAGGAAGACGTCGTTTATTGAAAAGATTAAAACCAAATATCGCCTGCCCGCAGAGCTAGCACGCTCCAGTACTCAAGCGCATCGATTCGGTTGTGGCCGCACAAAGTACACACCTTTCTTGTCTCTCATGTTCGCCCGAGGGGCAGACAGGTGCAACAGTCTATGGTTGGTGGCTTTAATGATAGTGCTTCGGACGGCGTAAACGCCACGTACATTATTAGAGATCTTTTACGTAAACAGAGCCGTCCCGTCACTCATATAGATCTGTGTCTGTAAGTAAACATGAAACAAAAGTGTCTGTTTGATTTGCATCCTTGATAGGAATGGGAATCTGCCACTGCTAAGGTGTAATGGAGCAGCAGAGAACACACCACAGGATTGAGTTCGTTTTGCTGCGTGCTTTAGACAAGGTTAGGTGTACGCCAGACAGTTGCCTCGCATAACAGGCTGAGCTCACGCTAAATATTTTAGCTTGCTCAACC
>CABIKL010002036.1:0-13533 GCA_902196195.1 Aptinothrips rufus
CGGTAACGCGCTACCTTTTTCCAGGTGCCGTAACGGTAACGCACTACCGTTACTGGACCCTAGTAACGCTGGTAACGCAGCGCGTTACCCAGCGTTACTCACGAGCAAGCTACTTTTCTCCCTATTAATTCGTGACTGCTAAATTTCGCTCCTACCCTCTCATAGCCCATGCTCAGATTCGGATGTCAAGTCGCACACAGAAACTTTGTGAGAGGAAATGGTGGTGGTGGTCAGAAGCCCGAGCTTGGCGCAGCGGGCGCTCGCCCAGCCCAGTGCGGTAAGCGGATATTTGTGTCCTCAAATTCGATGGCAAAGAGACTAAATAACTGTTGAGTTGTCTGTTATTACAAGAATTACCAGTAAACCTTCTTTAAAATGACGAAATTTTTTACAACCATCATTGTACTCCGTGCCTTACCCAAAAGACATAATTATTTTTAATCGCCTGACGAATTTCCCATATGTCACACGTTATACTCTATCAGAGAATGCCAAAGTCAAAAGTGCTAAGTCAAAAAGCAAAAAGCAAATTTTTCTACGTTAATGCAATGAAATTCCTCGCACTTAGCGTAAAAGGACACAAAGTATAATCTCGAGTAACGGTAACGCGTTACAGCGTTACTGGTAACGCGCTACATTTTTTGGGAAGCAGTAACGGTTTGCGTTACCGTAGTTCCGGGATAACGGTAACGGTGACGCGTTAAAGTTCAAAACTAACGTTAAAAACCCTGCTCAACAGTATACAAGTCTTTACAGAACTCACAAGCATACAAGTGATTATGATTATAATGAGTGATCATTGGACAATTGGAGAATACTTTCTGATCAAGATGAGACGGGTTGGAAGGATAGTGTTGTGTGTCCGATTGATTGGAGCGGTTAGCCTGAGACATGTCTCTGCTAACTTCCTTGGCTTGCAGTTGAATGGTAGAAGGAGATGTTTACGGTCAGGATATGCCCTGATGCAGTACTGAACCCACGAGCAACAGCTGACAGTGTTAACTTTGTTGGCAGCAACGTGGTGTGCCTTGAGGCAGAACTGTTGCAGCGGCTGGTTCATGATGGCCTTGTTTTCTTTTTAGGAGTGACTTCTGACAAAATTTTCGCTTTAAAGTCCCTAGGAGCGGTTAGCCTGAGACATGTCTCTGCTAACTTCTTTGGCTTGCAGTTGAATGGCGGAAGGGGATGTTTACGGTCAGGATATGCCCTGATGCAGTACTGAACCCACGAGCAACAGCTGACAGTGTTAACTTTGTTGGCAGCAACGTGGTGTGCCTTGAGGCAGAACTGTCGCAGGGGCTGGTTCATGATGGCCTTGTTTACTTTTTGGGGGGTGATTTCTGACAAAATTTTCGCTTCAAGGTCCCTGGAAGTGGTTAGCGTGAGACAAGACTTTCTAAATAAGATACGCTGAGGTAAATCTCATAACTTCTTTGGGGTTCCTGTCTCAGTTTGTATGTTTAGGATGCAGTCTGACAACTATGCAATGACAATTGCTCCTTTTTTCTATTTGAAATGTTAATTTGAGCACGGCAGTGTGGAGGTGATGTTAGCACACATTGATATTGTAGGATGCGCATAAGAGTTTTAAAAGAATTGATTTGTTTCAAGTAATAACTTGACTGAGTAGCTTATACATCTAACACATGCACACACATGCAATATGTAATCTCACCTTTAACATTTCTGGAGGGGGCATTCTAAGACCCTCTTCTGCCTCCAGGGTTAGCTCCCTCTTCATAGAATCCCTTAAACTTCCTAAGCATGCCTTTACTTCCGTTAAACCTTCCAGATCACTTCCAACATTCAATTTTATTATAATTACTTCCAGAAAGAGGATTCGGTCATTGGAAGCTGTAACGTAAACCAAAACAAAAGATGATAAAAAACCATTTTCTTCATAATGTGAATTATTCACCTAAGTTTTAAAACCACAGTTAAGGTCTTGCACACTTTCTTCTTTATGGTAACAAAATCTGAAACTTGTCTTTATATCTAGCTAAAAGTGATGAAACTTGACCTGGACGAAAATTATTTTGAGTGTAAACTTTAAGAGGGATTTTAAAGTTCTTATTTGTTTTGCCCAAGCCAGAAACTTGTCTGTTATTTAACACATACCTCTTTCCCTCAAAAAATTCCAACTCAAATAAATTTTTCTACTCAGTTTGTATGATGTTACTGCTAATACTTCACTGTTCAGCCAGAAAGAAAAGGCTTACTGTACATAAAATTGTGCAACTGTAGACTTGCATTTTTCTGTCACATTTTCTGTTTTATGTTCCACACAATAATAGTAATGTACCAGTACGACAATAATAGTAACATACCAGTACGGGCAAGCGAGGCATTTAGTTGCCTAGAAATATGAGCCCACGATGCATTTGAAAAATGACTGCGTCAAAGGCGTTCCAGGCTGCTGCTGGACTTCAATTGCAGGTGCAGGTGATTTTTGCTGGCTCGGTGAGAGGGGGCCAGGAGATTCTGTCTCCTCAAACCGCGAGGAGAGCACCTGCGGGTCCATGCCCGTGAGGGATGGTAGATGCAGCACATGAGAATCGAAGGCCTGGGCAGCCGTTTTGTACTGCACTGCATCCCTCCTCTTCTGCGCCGTCTGCAGCCTCTTTCCTGCTAAAATGCCCACTTCGAAGGACTTGACTCCCTGTGGCAACAACTCTCCGGTCCTGCCGTCAACTCGTGGTGCAAAATGTGTCCATAATTCATCTTCGTTATCTGGAAACAACGAGACACAACTTCCAGTGAGAAATGGTTCATCGAATCGACGTAGACATCGATAATTCGTAGATTTGGGGGACAAAATTACGTCGAGTCGACGTCGAATTCAGGTCGATCCACGTGATCGATGTAATTTCGACAGAAGTCTTCTCACTGGTACTACAAACTTTAACATTCGTTACTAGATAGGTTAGGAGCTCCGTCCGAACACGTGGAGAACTATGACTCCACATTATTTTAAAATTTTCCTTTGAAAGTCATTTGTTAGGCCTAACGTTTGAGGAAATAATACTAACCTTCTTCGTGAATGACCTTTCCTTCCTCAAAAACGGTTTTTCGGCCTTCCTTCCAGAGCATGAGGCCCTCGTACCCGACCCTCCTGAACTCACGAGATATTTTCGAAGAAATTTGCCCAATATCACTGGGCTTATCAGGCTTCCAGAAACAACATAGTATTTAACTTGTTTCTTTTTACCCATTCTCAATAAAAATAACTTTACCTTGAAAGATCGTATGAAACAAATTCACAACATCCACTTGTAAACTGGACCAGGACGAGTGCACCCAGAAAAAGGTATTCTTGAATGAGAGGAATCCGCTCTCTTTGATGCAACTTTTGCTCTAAATAGTGGTCACAAGAGGATTCCTCTAAGTTTGAGAAAAATCCTCTCCTGGATAGGATTTTTCTCAAATCAAGAGGATATTCTTTGTGAAAGAGGAGATTTCCTTTCCTAGCAAATATATATTTTCGAGAATAATTTTCTTTTGAGAGTGACAAATTAATTTTTGGGTAGCATTTGAATCAAAAAACAAATAGTTAGAAACATAATTCTTAATTTATTCATATTTAATACAATCTGACAATACCTTTACAGCTTGAACCGAGTAGCTATCATTTTTTTTCCTGTTCTTGGTGCTATAATTAATTTCTGAGGTTGATACCATTACAATCTCAATGGGTCCGTTTACTGTTACTATGTGTTGTTGTTACAGTACTAATTGATTGTCGCAAGGAAATTGTGGTGTATAAAATCACGTCTGTTTTAAATCAAGTCACTTTAATTTTCACAGCCAACAATAATATATTTAACAGACATGGTCTTTTGTCAGCAGAGTAGGAACACATTTTTAGTATCAATTCACTTTAAAGGTTACATATAACAATAATTTAACAAACAGGTACTGTATCAGTAGAAACTCAGAGCGCAAACTTCAGTGAGGCATGTAGGGTACCCGTACCCATTCTAACAACTATAACAGGGACATACATCGGTAGATCTTTAAGTAGTATTGATATGGCAGAATTTTTCTCACCAATCTCATATGCATGAAAATTAATATCAAAGCCATAAGTGTACAAAGAGTCACATACTAAGCATAATTTACTAGATTCATCGTAAAGTATTTTAGAAATGCGACCAAATATCGGCAAACTATTTATTTCAAAACCTATTACCACAATCATGCCAGGCCTGTAATTTGTGCCGTTGTAATCCACCCATGATACTACAACAAAATCTAGATCAAAAGAAGCAGGCAATTTGCAGACAATGCTGTCCTCACTAGAAATGGTTGACGTGCCTAACTCTAGTCTGGGTACAAAGCCTCTCTTACTGACAAACAAGTAGCACAATTTTAACTGTTCTTTTAAGGCTAAAGTTTTTGTAATTAATTTTCTCGAACAGGTAGCGTTTGCAGCCATTTTATTCGGCCTGTGCTTGGCTTCTTGGCGCATTGAACTGAGATGAGATAGTGGACCACAATGTCTAAGTATACGACCATAATGTACAATGAAATGCAATTTGGGCTGCAGCAATCGAAATAGTTTAAGGTACAATGTATTATGTTCGGCTGTTAGAACATCAAGAGCATAAGTGGCAGCAATCTGAATGCTAGGGGCTAGTAGCAAATCCATAATTCTCCTCACTACCAGGTAGTAGGTCCAAACTTCATCAAAATCAATCAGATCGGCCACCAGCATGCTATAAACCAGCACAAAATTAGTCATTTCACTACCAGTCATTTTCAGACGTTGCTCTTTTTTCAAATCATTTTCAGAAGTAAGTGGTGGGCGGTTGTAAAGCCCATTCCCATAAAAGTCAAAGCATTTTATCCTGTCATTTAAAATATCTAGAGTAATCTTTTTGGATACATAAATGTGATGGTAAACAACATAATACATTCCATACTTCAAAAATCCTTCCTGGGCATCATGAAGTAAATCCCCATCCAAATTGTCATACACATGAAAACCATGAACATCATTGAACACACATCTCTCTTTCAGTCCACTCTCACACGCAGGTGATTGTAAGTCATGACCGTATTCATCTTTTGATCTTAACAAAGTAGGTTTTTCATACACAGCTCTCTGGGTTTGTTGATTGTGCATTTTACAAATTCGACAAAAATAATTTGCTCTGAAACCTTCTACGTAACCAAGAACTGAATTAAGCCCTTCGTTATCTCCTAAAATTAAACCTAAAGCAAAGTATATGGTATGCTCTTGGCCTTTGTCATCTGTTACAGTAATACCCTTTCTTTGAAGTTTGTTAATTTGCTTGATAAGAACACCAAAAATTTCAGAATTTTTACATAAATTTATGTCTTTGCAGTGTCTGTCAGAAGCATGGGTAAGGAGAGCTAAAAAAATGTAATCCAACAATGATCTACGTTCTGGAGGCAAACATGGAAATGAAATGTATGTGCCTCCAAGCTTTTGCACAGTTGCGTGAGATCCCAACGGGTTGTTGATTTCAAAATCATCATAATATAAGAAGAAAGGCAGAACAATTTTATCTTGGAAATACCTTCTCTTTTTTTCTTGCCACAAAGCGCCTTGGATGAAGTTTGAAATCACACCCTGTTGGTTCTCCAGAAAATTAACATAATTTAATACTTCTGTAAGTACCCCCGGAAGGGAAAAGAAACATTTTAAGACACGTTTTAATGGAATATACTGGCCAAGTCGCTCAACCTGCATCTTAACCATTTTTCCTCTGACAAGTTTTTCCTCAGTCACAACTCCTACAACATACGAGACAGGCTGAATAAAATACCCGGTTTCAGTGAGGATTTTTAAACGCCTGTACTCTGTACTGAAAGTCTCAAAAGATGATAAAACCAATGAAGACAAGCCTGTAAATGATTGTTCCTCTTGTGTGGCATCACCACTCTCTACATTTAAGTTTTGGCTCATAGTACTGAACACATCTTGGAACAAATCAGTCATATCTTCTATCATCGGGTTGGCATAAAGTTTCCCGATAAATGTCAAGAGGGAATTATCAATACTTTTTTTGAATTTGAAGGAATCAAAAGATAAATTTTGACTGCTATCAGATGCACTATCTCGAAAAGAATCAAATGCTTCTTCCACAAGAGATTCAGGTCCAAGCTCAATTAAAGGATGGTTAACTGATGGTGTATTCGCATCGACATTCACTGGAACTTTGTGACTTTTTATCAAATGTCTGCGATATGTCCCCCAATTTTGGAAGTTTCTAAAACAATTTTAATTCTTTACAAAAACAAGGTCTACCACCATGATTTTTGAAATGCACCATTAAACTATTAACTGAACTATAGTAGAGTGAACAATCTTTATCAGGACAAGTAGCCATTGAAAAAATTATGTTAAAAAATTATAACTTACGAATATGTACACTAAAATACTCAAAATAAATATGTACAGAATTAGGGAACACAGCGAGCACACACACTAATCAATTATATCATTATAAGCTTTCACCATAGTTGAAACTCTTGGGATTGATGGATCCCATCTAGTGCTTAAACCATAGACAGCTTTCTGGAGAAAAAGCCAAGAATATGACGCGTGGTAAGGGTAGTGGCTGTGCAGGGCGTGGTGGGCTTTGAAGCACAGATCAACAGCGACCAATGGACTGGGTACTAAAATCCGTGCCTCATGTAAGACCACATAGCTCTGCTCCATTCCCTCTGCACTAGGGTGATTAGCATCAAACCCTTCATCGCCGGGCTGCAGTGCAATGACAACAGGGAAGGGTTGTATGGTCTTCTTCACTGATTCCAACTTGGCCTTCAGTCTAGAGAGCTGATGCTCTAAATCAGCAATAGTCTGTAGGAACAAAACAAAAATTAGATAATAAAAAAAGGAAATTATAAAGAACATATTGATAATAACAATAGTTTCTGAAAAGCTTGTACTTGATTAATACTTATCAAATAGCAAAGTGAAGCCTACCTTAACACGAAGAATAAGTCCGTCCTGAGACTCCAGTTCAGATGGTTTCCAGGTCTTTAAATTAGGCTTGCGACCACCAGTCATCTGAGGCTGATTGAAAAACCTTGGTATGAGCCTGAGGCATTTTACAATTTCGCCTGAAACATATGTTATGTAAATTAGAAATATCTCACACATAGTCGAATGTTTTACTGAATACAGTAACAAATCGATTACACTGAAAGAGAAACCACAAATCATTGAAAAGGATATGTTTTAAAACAACTTACGTGGTCCTACACTATCTTCAGTCTCCTTTGCTAGTTTAAGTATTTTCTTGTACACAGAAGGCCAGTTTTCTGTCAGGGAGACGTACTTGCCGCTGTACAGATACTCAAAGTCTTTACAAAGCTGAAAAAAGGTAAGTTACATGAGAAAGTCAGATTTTTAAAACAAGCATCAGCAACACATTAAACAAGAGGAAATTACTACCAACCAGGTCTAGCCCCCAAGAAGCTTTTTAACAGGGGTATTGTTGCAGATAATCTGCAATGGCCTGTTTAGTTATTTTGGATCTAGACACAGCGTCTCCAATTTTGCGCAAGTCTGTTATTCTACGCGGAGCAGTGTTTTCCCATCTTCGAGTAGTTGCTTCCTGGCATTGCAAAGAGTCGGATTTCAGCCACTCTAAGTCCCGTTCAGCTTCATCACCATAAGCATCTGACAGCAGAAAAGAATGGTAAAATGTGGGTAAAATACAACCAAGATGATAAAAAATAAACAATACTCACCAGCATCATCTAGATCATCATCTGAGTCATGGTTTGAACTGTTTCCTCTAATACTATCCCTCCAGCGGCACGATCAGGATAACTGCTACTTCGGTCATCAGAATTTATGCCATTGGAGGAAGGGATATCCGCAGTTTCACCCCTGAGATAGGCAACATACTTAAACAAAATTTGGCTTTTGGATTACGCCGATGAGCCTCATCCATTCTTTTCTTTTTGGCTTTGCACTGGTCAATTGTTGCATCTATATTGTGCCTAAGTAGTAGAGCTGAAGCAAGCAACAATTTTCATATTATCAGTAGTTGCACGGAAGACTCTGTCAAAGGAGCCTTTAGCTTCAACGCATTCCTGTAGGTAAGCAAGCGTGGCCCCATCAGAATCTATACCCTTGATCGGAGAAGCAGAGGTTGCATGGGTTGCATTTGAGCACGAAAAAGATGCTGAGGAGGCTTGTGATGTCTCAATTGTTGTTAAATTCACTGTGCTTAGAGTCTCATGCTGGACATGAAAGAAGATACATGTAACAAACCAGGGGACCCAATAACTAGCAATGGTATATGTTTTATCACATCTGTATCACATACAAATTCCTTCTGTTGCAAATGAAGCATCTTGCCGTCATAGATGACATTCTCCAAAAAACATGCTGCTGATGCATCATCAACTGAACGGAATTAGAAATTACAAAACAAAGATATAGTTCCAGAACAAGTGACACCGGAGGAGCAACCCCAGCAGGGGTTGCAGGAGCAGCTGCCCCAGTAGGGGTTCCAGGAGCAGCAACCCCAGCAGGGACAGAGCCTACACCCAGACTGCCTGCTGCTTCCGCTGCTGCTGCTGCCTCAGCAGCCTTGGCTTTCTCTCTTGCAGCGGCCTCCCTCTTCTGCTTTATAGTGTCTTTGTACCGTACTGCTGGATGGCCACATCGACGTTGCTACAGGTCTCCCGCGCGGACTGCCTCACTGCGTTCGCTCCCCGTGGCGTCATGTTGGTCGCGCATAAGGAGAGGTAACGCGGAAAGCCGCTGACATCCTTGTCCACGAGCAACTTGTCCCCCTTGCTGATCTGGTCACCTATGCGGGGCTTCTTCGACTCCAGCCATTGTCTTGAATTCGTGCTGTGCCTCCAGCAGGAAGGGCCCAGAGAACTTTTTAGTCGTAGGGGTGGAGTTGACGCGCATGTTTTTCGCGTCATCCCCAAATACCCCCTTGAGCAGCAGCTTGGCAAACTCTGCATAGCTCTCCGGCACTTCCCTCATCGCCAAATAATACGGTTCTCGAATGACGAAGTCTTCGGCGATATGTAGCTGGAGAAAGAGAAAGAGAATGCGTTTTGGTCTATAAATGGAAAAGCACAGAACCTGATAACTTACCGTTACATGAGCAGCCATATATTTGAAGTCCTATTTCATGTACCCACAAATTAATTGGAACACACATATGTTGATGGCTCGCTTGCCACTGGCCTTTTCACTTAGCGCTTCAACAGCATTCATGAGCTCAATCATTTCACCAGCTCTGTGTGTTCTTTTGGAAGGCCGTCTGGCCTGAGCCTCCATTCTCCAGAAATCCTTCACGTAATTAAAGATGTCTTGTGAGAAGGAGGATAACCGCTGTCCCATCCAGCGAAACAATCCCACTGACCAACATAATCTTTAGGTTGGCACAGAATGGACGCATGGAGGAGAAAGTAGGACCACTCTTGAAACCACGGCCAACGCCTCACACACACAACGCAGCCTTACATTGTGCTGGCAGTACAAAGTGTACTCCGCAGTCAGTCTTGTTGGTGACACTGTCGTCACTATCTTTCGTGCCCGTGTCCATATCGATGTACTCCGCGTCGCAGTCTACCTCCTGGACTCCTCGCGGGCACAACATCTGTACCAAGAAAAAACAAGCGCCTATTAACATCAGGAGCAGTACTGCGTATACAGTATGTTATTGGGAATGTGGATTATGTGACTCACTTTTAAAATCGTTCACAGCTCTTTTGGCGTCAGATACTTCAGTGAAGTGCTTTGGGAGCGTGAACTCAACACTATAGGAACACTTGCCAGGGTCTCGCCTAAAAGGGATTTATGTATAGACATTCGAACTATGCCGTATGCCACACGTCCTCCTCGCAGTCTGCTAGTGATCATCTGCAGAAAAAAATGGACATTTATCAATTGATGTACTCTCAGTAAATGCAATATGCCTTACAACTAGGAGATGTTTTACTTACATGCTGTACAAGATCTTGAAAAGTGCGCTGCTTGGGCCACGAGAAGGATAGTAGCATGGCGGGGGCAGCCAGCATTCTGCCTCTGGTAAGTTGCCTGCAGGAGCAACACAATTGTCCGGTAGAGGTGCCGGTGCATCATTATTGGGCAAGTTTAGGAACCTCAGCCTCAGGTTGTCCACTGTGGCCTTACAATAAATTATGAAGATAAATAAGCAGTGGAACACTGGATAAGGGGGTTGTCAACAGAAATCTGGTGGTCTCTCATTTACCTTCGGCACTTGTCCTATTCTGAGTGCACAATTCCCACGAAATGTTCGCAGTTAAGGATGCACTTAACCTCCAGTAAACCCGGCCTTACACCTTGTCAAGGTCAACGAAAATAATTTTACTGCAAATGGATCCATACAAGTCCGCAGAGAAATCCACATTCCTAATGCAATATGGAATTAATAGATACAAGATTATTTTAAATTTTAAATTGTGCTCTGAAATGTGTTAAGAAATCGAATAGCTACATCTCATCCCTCTGAACTAGAAGCTGGATATACAGAACTGGAAGGACCTGTGACCTGTGACTCTGAACACAGTTAACATCATTAGTAATAGTTGAGTTCCCTCTTACCAAGCCACTGATGTACTACCCTAATTAAAAATCATTCATTATTCTCATTGCCATTATTGTCACCATCATTGTTCACAGTCACAGGTCCTTCCTGTTCTGAACTGCCCCGCACCCAAGGCAGGTCCGGTGTAAGCTGCTTCAATTTATCTACTCTCTTTGTTGATGTCAGCTTGGTGGAGACAACTTGACAGTTTTGTCCTTTACCTTCTCCATCTCGACTACGGATTTGAAGACCTGTGATTAAAACAGAAAGGGCGCGAATTAGACACAACACAATTCGCCATGCACAAGCCGTAAGGCTGGGTCATTCTTATGGGCGCTGCGTCCTTTCTTAGCTGGTCCTCACAGTTGCACTGTTAATAAGCCGTCCCCGGAAGATGCCCGGTTACTGTGAAGGTCGGGGCAGTTGCTGCCTTACGGCTTGTGCTCAGCGAATTGAGATTGATTACATGAACTACATTTAGATATGCATACCTTCAATAATGGTATGCAAAGTCGGCATGCCCTGCGCCAAGCCAGTTTTCTTCGAATCATGTGAGATGATGTCTTCATCTTGGCACCGCTGTCCTTTGAAGTTAAAGTAGAAGCCACAGCTGTCCGTGACAAGGATCTCCAACACAGAGGCTACACATTCCCATGGTGAAGAGGGTGATGATGATCCCTTGATAATCAAGAACTCCTTCTGCAAAAGAATAAAAGCAATCTCATTTAAAATACATTGAGGTTCACAGAGTGGGAGGAGGGAGCGTGTACAGCTGAAAGTATTATCAAAACTATAAAGTATACTAACCAAGCACTGCCGCACATGTTCGCGTTCTCCTTCAGAACTTTCGCCCAGGCCACCTGGTCTGGGTTTGTAAGTGGCAGCTTGAACGTAGGCTAGGCACATCATGCCCAGACCGTATCATTTGCGCTTTTTCCAACGCGCACAACTTCTGAAGAACTAATTTGATGTCGCTCTTCATTATTTAACTGTCAAGAAACAATCTGCGTTTTTCTTTTCCTGGAATCCCAATAAGATTGCAATCAATAAAAGAAATTCGAAATAGAGAATGCACAGAAGACAAAGATTGTTACTTACTGGTGCGCTTTTCCTAGTACGGGAAGTAGTGGAACCAACCTTGCACTTTTGAGTAGAGCATTGGCACTTGGCACTTTTGAAGTACATACCCATACCTCACTTTTAAAAAGTGGTGCCCGGATGGCACCACTTGCGGAGCCTGGCTACAGCGGGTTGCCTACTCACCTAGGGGTAATTCGAGAAATACGTTAAAACTACGGTTCCGACGTAGTTCTTTTTTAATACTTTCTTTCTTAGTGACAGATTGTACCACGAAACCCTTCTCCTGACATCCTAGGACACCTGCGTGTACGTGTCACGGCGATGTGATCCTCTTCTCCTACAAGGTGGACGAAGTGCACTATCAACTACAAAACGCGTACATGGCGCCACTGGGAGCGGCGCTACGTACCCAGATGGCCGTAAGAGCATCACCTAAGACCTTGGGGATGCGAACGGGTATGCGCGGAACTGATCCTGGCCCGCTAGAAGGTCACGAAGTACCCTATCAACTACGAAACGCGTACGTGGCGCCACTGGGAGCGGCGCTACGTACCCAGATGGCCGTAAGAGCATCACCTAAGACCTTTCGGATGCGAACGGGTATGCGCGGAACTGATCCTGGCCAGCTAGAAGGTCAGGAAGTGCCCTATCAACTACGTAACAGATGTGTAGGGCTGCAAAAACTAGGTTTCGTAGGTCGGGTAATTTCCCTGGGAAAGTTGGGAAATTTTCCGGGAAATTTGGGAACATTCCCTCGAGCTCGGGAAAATTGAAAATCGAGGGAAAATTCGTTTTTTTTTTAAATATAGTGCCACAGGAGATTGCAGAATCATTGTATATCTCGACAGTTGATCGGATTTAGCAATTCAGCTCCAATGCTTGTGTCTATTCAATCATGTATTCAAATAGTTGATTACTTGAATGATGTGTTCATCTGTATCTTGTGTTTTAACTAAGACTTTCTTCCTCTAAGGCTGACTCATTCAAGATATAGTTATCCTGCTAAAAGAAATATATTCATTTAATTCATATTCATTTAATATTTAGTCACCTTTTACCTTGTAGATAGGTGCGCGCGTAAATATAAGAAAGCTGAAAGACAAAATGTCAGAATTTTCTCTAGCGCGTGCTTTGGACAGGCTACAGTGACCATGCATACATATTCTGTAGGTGATGGAGCACTTCACGACCTTCTTGTTCGCCAAGATGAGGTGATGCTGTGACGAGGCTAGACTCAGTGCATTCTGTAGGTCAGATCGTGCCATATTTAGCAGTTACCGGTATTTTCGGACGGTTTTTGCAGCCCTTCACATCTGTTACGTAGTTGATAGGGCACTTCGTGACCTTCTAGCTAGCCAGGATCAGTTCCGCTTATGCCCGTGCTCATCCTCTAAGACTTGGGTGATGCTCTTTTGGCCATCTGGGTACGTAGCGCCGCTCCCAGTGGCGCCATGTACGCGTTTCGTAGTTGATAGGGCACTTCGTGACCTTCTAGCGGGCCAGGATAAGTTCCGCGCATACCCGTTCGCATCCCCAAGGTCTTAGGTGATGCTCTTACGGCCATCTGGGTACGTAGCGCCGCTCCCAGTGGCGCCATGTACGCGTTTTGTAGTTGATGGTGTACTTCGTCCACCTTGTAGGAGAAGAGGATCACATCGCCGTGACAAGTACACGCAGGTGTCCTAGGATGTCAGGAGAAGAGTTTCGTGGTACATTATGTCACTTAGAGTGAAAATATTAAAAAGAACTACGTCGGAAACATAGTTTTAACGTATTTCTCGAATGACCCCGAGGAGAGTAGGCAACCCGGTGTAGCCAGGCTCTGCAAGTGGTGCCATCCGGGCACCACTTCTTAAAAGTGAGGTATGGGTATGTACTTCAAAAGTGCCAAGTG
>CABIKL010002037.1:0-13531 GCA_902196195.1 Aptinothrips rufus
CCCCCCCCCCCCCCCCCCCCCCCCCCGTCCCCCGGCACCTGGACGGCGACCCGCCTCGCTGTGGATGGCGGCTCGACGCTGGTCAAGGGCGTTTTAAGGGAAGGAAAGGGAAGACAGAAAGAGAAAGGGCTGGGACGGGAAGAAAACTAATCGAAGTGAAGGGAGGGTGGCCAGTCAGGGAATGAATGGCTAAACTCTAGACATCTCTTGACGTCTTCACATTAGTGTAAAATCAAAACCGAGAATGTTGGCAAACCCAACCCAGAAACAAAGGTTAAGATTTTTTTTTTGGTGATTTTGAGACCTTTTCTAAAACGCGTTTCGAAGCTTCCTGATCGTTTTGCAACATGTCTCAAAGTCACTTCCAAATTATTTTTTTTATTTTCGTCCTTTGTTTCTGGGATGAGTTGCCCCAGATTCGGGGTTTTTGTTTTCCCGTGTGGAATGCTCGTCCCCTCAGTGCTCGCGACGGGCTTGCGTTGTGAGTCAGGCTGGCCGCGACGTCGGGCGATGGCGAGTAAGGGGCACCGCCATTACAAGAGTCCCCCGCTGTAAGCAGGCCGTCTGAGGCACCTCGCGCGGCAGCCTGGGTGACGCCGGGTGACGCCTGGCGGCACCTGCAGCTGCTCGGCGCGGGGGCTGTAAGCCGGTGCTGCAAGTCATAGGTCTGTGCAGGCCTCGCGACTATACAAGACAAGACAAGCGAGTGCTTGCTTGGGATGCTATCTGCGCTCTGGTGACGGCACGCTACCCGAGCAGAACCGACGCGGAGTGCGGTGCGGAGTGGCAAGACAGTCCGCGCCGCCGCGCGAGCAGAGCACCGGGCCAAGCCGAGCTAACCCGAGCCGAGCCGAGCCGAGCCGAGCCGAGCCGTCGGATGGCGGTGGAGCCAAGTACATTGTCCCTGGTTGTGGACAGTGAACCAGTGATGTAGCTGCCAAGGTCAACCCCTGCGCCCCCCCCCCCCCTTCCCTTTCCCAACTCCCCCTTGCCGGCGGGAGGCGAGGGCCCACAGAGGCCCGTCTGCCGAGCAGAGGTTGGGTGGGGGTGGGGGGAAGGGGTCCGCGCAGTCCCCTCTCCTTTCGCCGGCTCTACTCCCCTTACTCTGCGCGGCGCGGCGGGACGCGACCCGGGCAGCCAGCCGGCTCCGTGCGCCCTTCCCTGCCCTGCCCTTCGCCCTTCCCTTCCCCCCTCCCTCTCAGCAACACGATCAGTCGAGGTTCAAGTTCAACAGTGATGTCCATTACATTCATCAAAGATACATCAACGTACAATTAATGTATGCACAGTTGTGTGTAAATACAGTTATACAGGTGTACTTGACGTGAACGAAACTGATAAATTCTATAAATTCTGCTGTGTTGAGCGATCTGCGATCAAAACACTTGAGGTGTGTCGAAGTGAGCAGCAACCCTAAAGATTTGTTCGACTTCTCCAAGGTACGTTGAAATGACATCAACATGTCCTCCGTATGTTGGTCAACATGAGCAAAATTGAATCATCCGAGCGCACAAAGCTTTGGGGAAACATTATCAGGCTGTTAACATTTACGCAATGAGGGGTCTTTTGGAGCTTCGATTGGCGGGAAATGGTGGAGCACCTTATCTATTCTGCGGAGACGTCTGGGCTATCTTGAGTGTCGCGTTGTCTTCTTCGATCAAGTCTGGCGATTTCGTCAATCGTTTCGTCACGCTTTTTCCCGCGCAACCGATATAAACGCGCCGCTCAGAAACTCCGTCACGTGACGTTACCACAACTCCACGTTTAGAGTAATGGCCCTATTTCGGGCCACTGGCCCTAATTCGAGCCACCCCATTTAAATTACTTGCAGGCTACGTCAGGTCCTGGGCGACAAAAAAAAATTAAAGAGTTCGCAATGTCAACTTTTAAATATCCATGTCGTTTGGAATCGAGAGTTGGTAGCAAATGATTTTAAGGGGGTGGCTCGAATTAGGGCCATTGGCCCAAAATAGGGCCATTACTCTAGTTGTCATGTAGCTCGCTGTTGGTTGGCTTGGCTGGTGTGTTGAGATTTAGGGCTCGGAGCTGTGCCCCCTGCAGCGGTAACTCATTGCCCTCGGCATTGAATTGGGTGAAATGAATGTATCGAATGAAATTCGTCGGCGTTGTGAGTTGGGTGGATTCCTTGACCTTGTGATCAATGGCGGCGCGTGCCGTGCGGCGCACGCGTCTTGGCGGGGCGGGGCGGGGCGTGGCGGCGCGGGGCGTGGCGGGGCGTGGCGGGGCGTGGCGGGGCGCGGACGAACCTTAGCCACGTGCCGCGGTGATGCTTAGTTCGTCGGCCCTTGGCTTGTCTAGAGATCCTAGAAGGAGAGAGGCGACATCTGTCATGGCGGCAGTGGGCCTGAGATCCAGCGGTGTCCGCTCCACCTCCACCCCGCACCCTCACCGCGCGCCCACGTAGAGAGGCACTGCGCATGCGCTGTCCACAGCTGGATCCCAGCGGCTGCCAGGACCTCTGCCGCCGTGACAGTTGTCGCCTCTCTCCTTCCAGGCTCTCTAGGCTTGTCCGGCCTTGGCCTGGCAGCCAAAGGCGTTTATTCCACCCAAACCTGGAGCGACTCGAGGCTCCTCCTGACGAACGCCATAGGCGTTATCTGTCTGACTGAAGCACCTTTTAACCAGCAAGTAATTAGATTAGGAGCATCTGTATTGCACAACAGCTACTGTCAGTTTCAATAGTAGGTCAGCTGTAGACACTGAGTCTGAAATGTTATTGGCTGATTAGTTAAACTCTTTCTCTCTCCATGGAGAGACTCCCTTGGTTTCCATGTCTGGTGGGGCTTATCACCTCCAGGTGAGGTGCTGTCCATTTCATGGAGCGCGGGCACAAGTACGAGCCCTAAAGCTCTTAACAAAACAAAAAGATTAGTTTATAGATGCTTAGTCAGAGATGACGCGCTTGAAATGTTCCACCCTAATTGGCCGCGAGGGTTGCAAACGCCTCTGGCGCTCCGCATCTGAACACCTCGCTGAACACCTTGCTCTCACAGAGTAGTGTACCTGTTGTGGCGCCGCACCACGCCACGCCACGCCACGTGCTGCTGCGGGGGAGTGTCGCGACAGCTCACTCGTGGTCGCTCCCCAAATAACACGACCGCCACGGCTTCCGCGTGGTCAGGCCAGGCAGGCAGGTCAGGGTCTGACCTGTCACTCGCTCGGCCGGGTGACACTAGAGAGCCTGGAAGGAGAGAGGCGACATCTGTCATGGCGGCTGCCGTCCTGGGATCCAGCTGTGTCCGATATGAAAGTCATTGTTTTGATCTAGATTTGTGTTTTTATTTTTTATTTTTCTTGCTGATATTTTAAACTTAGATGCGAGTGTCTAGCACATGCAACGACATTTATTACCTTATAAACCCATAAATGGAATATTTTGATAAAATTTCGGCCAGCAAGTGGTCCGTAAATTTAAAATCGTGGTCAGTAAAGTCAGAATTTTTCGGGGCGATAAAACCAGGATCGAGGCCTGCATACTCTGCTGTTCGTAAAGGTCGTCTTGTACACGCTCTATGACAGGAGGCGCACACTTGCTGCTGCTGCTCGGCAAGTGATTCTTGTTTCTGTGTCGGTGCCCCCACCTGTGACCTTTCACCCCGTCTGGAATGTCGAAGCCCGTGCCCCTTATTTTTCTTTGGCGTCTTTCGGCCCGGGGACCGACTCGCGGGGAAGTACGTTCATCACCATTTTATTGAACACGATTTCTTCTGTATTCTTCTGTAATACGCACAACTTTTTGTGCAGCCGTATCTTACAGACGGCTTCGTCATAAGTCATACCATTCTTTCTCTCTAGTACTTTTGTTTTTCGAGCAGGTCAGTAGACGTGAAACAGAAGAGAAATCTTTTTGCTGGGTTTCTGAGAACTTTTAAAAACGGCATACTGTACTATGAAAATAATGACTAATCGACGCGGTTCTACTCGACGACACGCCCAGGCTAGTACATGCCCTCGTTCCGGGGCTGGCAGGTCGAAGCATTGGAAGGCATACAGCTTTGAACGACTGAGCCCCCGACACTGAAAAACAAAACCTCAGATTATGGGGCTACCCAACCCAGAAACAAAGGCTCAAAACATAATTTTTGGCCGTCATTCTTAAGCCTTATGCCCAAATTATCATTGAGCCTCGAAACGCGGTTTTGAAAGGTCTCACCTCGGGTTTCACACTGACCTTCGAAAATATTATTACCTTAGCTTTCTGTGTTGTTGTGTTTCCTCAGAATCTGGATTTTGGTTTGTCTGCGTGAGGGATGGAAGGCAGTGGCCGCGGCTGGTCCTTCGGCTGCCCTTCACCGGAACTAGGCTATGCCGCCAGACCGGCCGAGGCAAACACGTCATGAACTTTTCATGACTGAGGTTTAGCATAATATTTTGAGGAATGACTAAAGCAGTGTTATGAAGCCCTGCAGTGTGCGCGCCGGCCGGGATCCGCGGGTGCGTGCTTTTCGCCGTGTCATTCCTCAACGTCTCATTTCCATCGTTTGAATGATCTCATCTGTGTTCATTCGCTGTTCTCTCTCTCTCTCTCTCTCCTCTCTCTCTCTCTCTCTCTCTCTCTCTCTCTCTCTCTCTCGCTCGCTCGCACTCATTTCCTTCCGTCCCCTCCGGAAGTTTTGGCGGTTGAGTGGCGTGGCGTGGCGTGGCGTGGTGATGGCATCGTATTTACCCTGGCGGGGCGGGGAGGGTCGGGCGTGTCAGCATTGTGCCAGGAACGCGTCGCGGGCAAATACTTGTTGAGGAGGTCGCCTGACCGGCGCTGCGCGGCGTGCGGTCAGGATACCGGGCAAAGAAACGCCGTGCGCGTAATTCCTCATACCACACCACTAATTGTCATACTGGGCTGGTGTGGCAGTCGCAGCAGTTGTCTGACTGGACGGAGAGCGCTTTGTGATGAGCCTCGAGCGGTCTCTCTGAACTGTCACACCGCGCCGCGGCTAGTTCTTGTTATTGTTGCACTTGTTGTTGTTTCGTGCCTGTTACTGATCTATGCTTTTCCCTCCTCTTGTTGTTTCAGATCGCACCGTCCGCCAAGAAACTTTGGGGTGTTGAGGAGCAGAAAGATGACACTAAGGGAATCTTAAACCTGAACGAACACCAGATGTGGAGGGATCCCACTTGGAGCACCCAAGCCGGTAAGTGACGGTCCTGCCCCAATGCGAGGCGAGGCGGGGCGGAGAAATTTAATGAGCGTGATTTTGAACTGAAGCGACATTGCCCTATAATGGGCGGGGTGTATTTTTGGAAGGAGACGGGTTCAGTGTGGGCGTGGCTTTCTCACCTTTGCCTCCAACACTCCCACCCACCCCTTTCCAGAAAGGGAGTGGCACCACTTGCCCCCGGCAGCAGCTCTCGTTTCGTCCTGGCGTTCCTCGCCTCTCTTCGCCCTTCCAGGTCTCGTTAGAGGCTAGCGAGTCCCGCCCCGCCCCGCCCCGCCCCGCCGAGTGGACTTGAATTTGATTATATTCAGACACACCCATACCATACGGAGATGGGACGCTTATAGGCCACGCCCGTCTGGGCGGGGCGGGGCGTGGCGGGGTCGGGTCTGGTGGGAACAGCCTCAGGTCAGGTTGACATCGCGCTGCTCGCGCGGCACGGCCCCCCCGGCGTGTGAGTCTGTCCGGACTGGACCAAACGGACCTGTAAAGCGTCGTCAGCTATTACGCATTGGCGGGGCGTCGCGTTTTGTGCTTTCTTCCCCCCACTCCCCACTCTCTTTCCGGCGTCCGTCCGTCCGTCTGTCTGTCTGTCTGTCTGCCCGCCGGTTCGCCTGCCCTGCTGCCGTCCAGGTGTGGACCGGTTAGGTTGGTCAAGGTTTTGTAATGTAGTTAGCGAGGTAATACGGCCGTGGCGTGGCGTGGCGTGGAGTCGGCAGGAGTGAGCCCCCCACCGCCTTCCGGCCGTGCCTGGTCGGACTCAACATTGAGGATGGCAGCCGGCCGGCTGGAGGACAGTGCGCTGGGCGTCTGCCGTCTTCAGTGTACTCACAGCACTCAGTCAGAGTCATCGGATGGATCGTATCATCTCCCTGTAATGCAGGTGGCCGGGACGCTCCGATTGCGCCGTGTTTTACACGACCTGGGAAGTTAGGGAGGTGTGAACCTGGAAGAGGTGGGGGGGGGGGGGGGGGGGGGGGGGGGGCGATAAGGGTCCGATCTGTCCCCGCGCTCGTCCCGTCACTCCGCTGGGCTTATCATGAGCTTATCTCGTACCTGATGTGGGTGGCCTGCCCTGCCCGGCTGCTCGCCGAGGAGCCTGCCCTGCCCTGCCCTGCCCTTCCTATGTCCTGCCACCTGCTATGTCCTGCCCTCTGCCCTTGTATACCATCTAGATGTACAGCCCTTCAGGTGGGGCGGCGGGTGAATGGAATCGGACTGATCACTTAGTATGTTGCTGTTGGAGTCGCGACCAGAGAAGGGAGCATTGTGTCGATGGTGGCGTGGCGTGGCGTGGCGTGGCGTGGCGTCACCTGTGTGATAATGGCTCGCGGTGCGGGCGGCGTGTGGGTCCCTGCGGGTCCTCGCTCCCGCCCGCCTGCTCGAGCGGCCAATGCTCTGGAGACCGAGTGGGGAGAGAGTCGCCACGGTCACTTGACCATAGGTTCGCCATGCAATAATACGTCCAACCACGTGACGTCTCTCTCTCTCTCTACCTCTCGCTGTGTTCACCGCAATATAGATAACAGTGATGCGGAGCCCTTCGCGATATCAGGGGAGCAAGGTCATTTTGCGAGCTATACCAAACTGGTCAGGACACTCAAAAATGCATTTCTACACAATCCTCAAAATGAGTCCCTAAAATCCCGAGAATGGTGTTACTTCACGCCTGCCAGACCGGCCCGCCCGCTGCTCGCCACTGCTCCCCGGCCGGGGCTGGCCGGCGCGGCGGGGCTCGGGTTGGAATGTGCTAGGTCATGATCGGGATGTTGGCAGCCGTGCTGATCACAACTACACAGAAGAGCCAGGCTTGCCAACTGGACGGCGCTCGTGCGTAGGATTGGTCAGATCACTTGGCTCGTCCTCGTTACAACAGGCCGAGCGACAGCGGGCGGATGTTGAAGAGCTGATAAGCAACGACTCGTTTTAAATCGATTCCAAAGCCCAAATGGTTCGCATTCTTTTATTGCCGCTGTTCTAGACCACTGTTCCTGTTTATTTCTGGTGTTTAAGACCACTGTTCGTGATTTTACTGGTGGTTTTTAAGACCACTGTTCCTCACTTGACAGCTACCTTTATATTGATCCCCCGCGCGAGGTGTTCTGTGTTGGTTTCGGTTAGCCTTCCAACACGCAGCTCCCGGGGCGTTACATACAAGTCGCGAGATTCAATTAGTTTTTGCGGTGAGCGCCTCATTCATTGCTTGGGCTGGCTGTGTCGGCGGCACCCTGCTCAGCTACCTGTGTGAGGCGCGGCACGACACGACGCCCTGCCCTGCCCCGCCCCGCGCTGCCCTGCTCTGCCCTGCCCCGCTCTGCCCTGCCCCGCCCTGTCCTGCCCTGCCCCGCTCTGCCCTGCCCCGCCCTGCCCTGCCCTGCCCTGCCCCGCCCTGCCCCGACCTGCCCTGCCCTGCCCCGCTCTGCCCTGCCCTGCCCTGCCCCGCTCTGCCCAGCCCTGCCCTGCCCCGCCCTGCCCCGCCATGCCCTGCCCTGCCCGGTCCACTTGAGTCGCCAGAGTCAAGTACCCTCCGCATTACAGTCAAGCCAAATGTTTCGACTTTGTCCTTTGAAAGAATGCGGTGACGGTCTGGGAGCAAGCAAGGGGACGGTGAAAGAAGACTGTGAGGCACTTGTCTAGTTTGTTGTTGTTGTCGTTTTACTTTTTGGTGCCACAAACAAAACGAAAGGCTATGCTGTACATAAAAGGACGCGCAGGTTGAAATTTATTATAATTTATCCTTCGTCGTTTGAAACCATCATCATGCGCTTACTGTGTCATGCGGGATGGGAGACGGTAGAATTGTGTTTCCCTGATTGAAATACCGACACCGAAGATTTCGTCCGGATCTCAATTGGCGAGGACAGGGTGCCTCGTGGTGCCAGTGTCGTCTCGGTCTGCCGATTCACTCCGGCTATAGGCAGGCCGCGGTCTGGTCTGACTCTGTTTCGCAGTCGCAGCCGGGCATAGCTAGCTAGCTAGCTAGCCGTGTTGTTGCCGGCTCGAGCCGAGCCACGCTACGCTAGGCCACGCCACGCTAGGCCACGCCACGCTACGCCACGCCACGCTCTGCGGATGTGGATGGACTTGAACTTGACTTCGTGAGATCGCGAGGGCCGCGCCGCGCCGCGCCCCACCTCTCCGCGACCGGCGACCGCCGCGTGGCGTAGAGTGGCGGAGCGCGGAACTCCTAGGCCCGCTCCCTCTCTCCCCTCCCCCCTTTCTTTCCCGCCAGCCATGTCATACCAGAGGTCCGTCACTATATGAGCTTTGAACGCGTCTTACATTAGGCTTAGCCGTGGAGGCAAGAGGGGGTGGGGAGCGATCGTCCTTAGAGTTGCTCGTCAGAACGGCGACGCAGACGCCAACTTCCAAGGGTTGACCCTTAGAATTTACCTCGCACCAAGGTTTTGTTTTGACCGTGCAGCTAACGGTGGTGTCAGCTGCATTGATCTCGGTACTGTATCCGCTGCTCGTGGAAGCGGCTACAGCCATTACCTCGCAGAGTCACCCCCCTTCACCCCGCTCCCATCCTCAATCTTCATCCCCCCCTTTCCCCTCCCCCTCCCCCTCTCGCACCCTCACACGCCAACTCGTATGCATGACTCGGGCTGGCACGCTGCCAAAACGGGAGCAGCCGAGCGGAGCCGAGCCGGGCCGAGCCTAGTCGAGTCGAGCCTAGCCGAGCCGAGCAGTGCGGCGAGCAGCGCCCTGAATATTGCACGTCGCAGCTTTCAAGTTAATCAGCGGCGTTTTACATCCTCGTCCCGCGCCTCGCCTGGGCGGGGCTGTAACTTACCATCCTCAACGCGGCAGCGCCCCCCCCCCCCCCCCCCCCCCCCCCCCCCCCCCATTCCACTTGCCCCTGCCCCAGCCCTCGCGACGTAGGCCGAGTCGGCGTTGGCCTATGACGGCCCGCGATCCTCATCAGCAGTAACGGTAGCCGCCATCTTGGACCACGGGTGTATCATGTTGATCTTGCGGGTGCGGCAGGTCTGGTGGCGCGCATGGGTCCCAGCCCGGGCTGGTGTCGCCCGCCACGTTATCTGCCGCTCACTTCCGTACCAGTGCATATTAAGAATCAAGGGTGACTCAGGGTCGGGCCGAGCCGGGCCGAGCCGGGCTGAGCGGCTGATAAGCAGTGTTCGTGGAAGTGATGTTGCGGGCGGCGGCAAGAGTCCTGGCGGGCGCCGCGAAGACGCCACGCCGCGCCACGCCACGCCACGCCGCGCCACGCCACGCCACGCCACGCCATCCCACGCCGCGGTGGACGAGCGAGTGACCGGCGTTGTGGGCAGAACCCAGCCGTGAGAGGATGATTGGACGTCGTCTTCGCTGCCTAGCCCCGACCACAGTCCAGATTCTGGAGCAAACCCAACCCATTAACAATCAATGATAAAGAAGTATTTGTGATGGTCGTTTTGAGACTTTTCCAAAAGGCGTTTCGTAGCTTCCTGACCTGACGATGCCTCGAAATAACCTCCAAAAATATTATTATTTTTGTCACCCTTGGTTTTTCAGTCAGTAAGTTATGCCACTATGCCTCAAAATGTGCGTTTTAATATTTTTTTTTTTTCTGTGCCAAATCGTTCGTCTTACAAAGAATTTTCTTCGTTACGAAGGACGTTAAGCCTACGTGATCTTACGATGAATTTTGTACGTAAGATCGTAGGATTTTCCTCGCATAACATAGGATTTCTTCGTATTACGAAGGAAAGTAAGTGCTTTGTCTTGCGTATGCTGTCGGTATGCTGAAAATCCTTTGTAAGGTTTTAAATTTGTTCACTCAAACGCGTCGAACACACCAAGTCTGCCCGCTAGGGGCTTACGGTATTGTCGTAATCAGACTAATGACCCGGCTTTACAGGTTCATCCGTGTGATGTTTGTTCCTGTTTCGCCTGTGGTGCCGGGCCGGAGTATCTCTGGGGCTGAGAGATGACGCTGTTCCTGGCGGAGGAAGGGAAGGGTGCGGGGGAGGACGGGCAGCCTTGCTCTGGGCGGGGTGGCGGAGGCCGCGCCGGGGGTTGTAATCGAAGAAGCTTCAACTCTGCTTGCAGCCATGCCGTGTCATATTTCTGTGTCGCTCTGCGCTCCCTTTGCCGGCACGGCAGGCCAGGGCAGGGCAGGGCGAGAAGTTGGCATCCAGGGCCGAAGGAGGGCGGTCTTTACCATCATGGCCGCTCACCCCTTTTTGGGGGTCCTCCCTGTTCGCCACTGCCTAGTTCCTGAGCTTTCAATTCAGTCGGTCTCGTCGAATCTGTACGGAGACGGAGGCCCTGCTTCGGAGAGCCGACCCCAGTCGCTGTTCATGAAATCCACTTAGCCGGCCGCTATGAGGGATTGCTGTCCCGTATGAGAAATTTGCAGCTGATATTTCTGTCCCTTCCAGTAGTGCCGCTTGACGCCACCGCGCTGAGCGGTGTTTGAAAATGAATCGGATGGCGGCGGGGACAGGGGCGTATCCAGGAGTAGGGTGAGGCTGAATCTCTCGGCAGCGCTCGAGGCGTTGTGAAGGGATCCAACAAGTGTTCCGAGCCCGACTCCCCCACATGGCTACGCGCTACGCCGCTAGAGGCTGCTGGGTAGGGTAGTGCCCTGCCCTGGCCTGCCCTGCCGAGCTGGGCTGGGGTATCGAATGGTTGTCACTGCTAATGGAGTTGACCAGCGACACGACATGGCGCGGTCTGGTGCGTTGCGTGGCGTCGCAGGCGTCGCCTTGTTATGGCTTCGGGCGGGGCGGGGCGGGGCGGGGCGGGGCGGGGCGGGGTGCCGTCTCTGCGGCAACTCCACCCCACAGCTTGCTTCAGCCAGGCCCTGCTTGGCGCCACCCCCCTCCCCGCTGCCATGAGAGGACCGAGGGCGTGGGGGGAGGAAGGGGGGGGGGGGGGGGGGGGGGGGGGGGGGGGGGGGGGGGGGGGGGGGCAGGCTCGCGATGTTGGCATGCTGGGCCCCGGGGCACCGAGGGCCGCGCGAAACGTCTATTCATAATTTTCCAGTTGATTGAAGCTCGTTGCGCCAACCAATGAGCGTGCGAGGCATCGTCTGGAGCTGGAAGCCCGCGGCACCACGTCTGGTATTTATGTGATTGCTCATCTCTGCTTCGCGACAGTTGCGACATGTTTCGTTGGCGAGGGATATCTCGCTTCGAATTATCACTTCTACAAGGCAGGGGATAGAGGGTTCTTATCAAGTGTGATGATGCTATAATCAGCGCTGTTGATCGAAATGAAAAGAACCCTTAGACTATCTAAAAGTCACCCCAAATATTCAATAATCTCTTACTACAGTCAGAAATAATCCAACCCTTGAAATTCAAGGATAGGTGGACTTCAATGATCCGACTACGCTTAACAGCCCATAACGACCCTTGAAGTTATCGTTACGTTAACATCCCTTGTTCTACGAGAAACAACACTAATAACCCGGCAATCTAAGTGTTCTGACTGTGGACCAAACGTTTACGTCCCTTGTTCTCCGTGGAACAACGCTACTAACGCCTCAGTTATGAGGGGCTGTCCATAAACCACGTGCTATGGTGATTATTTACTACCGCCCCCCACTCAGTGTAATTCCTAAGTGCTTCGCAGCAGAGGCTTTGCGACTGATGCCCTGAGGGAGGGTGTCCCTGTCCCTAGCCCCGTCATGGGCGCCCCCTGGCGGATGTCTTGCCGCGAGGCGAGGCCTCAGTGGGGGCTAGGCTGGTCCAGGACGTCGGGAGTAGTGTATCCTCCCTGCGGGCCGCGTGGCGTGGCGTGGCGTGGCGTGGCGTGGCGTGGCGTGGCGTGGCGTGGCGTGGCTCGGCGCCTTGTAACCAGTGATGTCGATACGCCCCTAAGGGCCCTAAGGGCCTGGCGGGTCGGCGACAGGGCGGTGCGGTGGGTCTCCAAAGGGTATCGGCCTCCGAAGGGTCCCAGGGCCGGGTGAGCGGCCACCAGCGCTGAGCGCAGCGATCAGCTGACGGGATCGATCGACTGGGAACCCAAGGGGGGGGGGGGGGGGGGGGGGGGGTCTTCCCTCCAGCGCTATCTCCGTCGCGTCGCGTCGCCCCGGCTCGGCTCGGCTGCCTGTCTTGATGTGTGTATTAATGATCAGCTTGGCTCGGCTGTCTTCCATGGCGCGCTGCATGAGCCATGCGGTCGCACACCATAGCTTAGCGATAATGTGACGACAAAATTAAAAGTCGGCGAGTGCGTCCAGCAGAGATGCGGCCGCCACCGTGAGGCCTCCAGGGGCGGGGCGGTGCGGGGAGGAAGGGAGTTGCGTAGAGAGGCGGGCACGCAGCACTGTCCAGAAAAAGAAATTAAAGCTTTGGGTGAGCCCTTCTCGAGAAAGACGGGTGATTGAACATCAGTTCCAAAAATTTTGGGGCTCGTTTGTACAAATGCATTGTTTAATGTCCTGATAATTTTGGTACAGTTCTCAAAATGTGTCCCAAAAGTTGTTCCTTGGCAAGGGCACCCTAAAATAAGCATTTTATTTTTATTTATTATTTTTTGCCATTGAATGTAAGTTGCTCATGTCTTAGCAAGTTCCTCAATACTGATTGGATAGCAGGGCGAGCAGGGAAAGTGGGTAGAGCTAAGGGGAGTAGCGCTGGGGGGGGGGGGGGGGGGGGGGGGGGGGGGGATAGGGTTGGTGCGGTGTGCGGTGTCGTGCGGACGGCAACTTTATTCCATTACTCGAAGACGGCAGCCTAATCGGTGTTGCCAACTTCGCAAACAAGACAGGAGCATGGCCGCCTAGATTGTGTTATGGTGTTAGTTTATCACGGGCCGCGGCTCTTCTTTACCCTGTTCATGTATTATTTCGGTATAAGTTCTTTTCCATTCGGCGCATGGCGTTCACACCGCCAATATCGGTAAATCGATGCGAACTTTGAACCCCCGAAAATCAGTGGGATTTGTGGAAGATTAAGTAAACTCCAACTTGCCTCTGCGCTGGTCCTCTTGACAGATGCGAAATGTGAAATTTTGAAATAGTTTCTTACTGTGGAGTTCAGTTAATTGTATAGCCTAACTTATTCGCATTTAAATTAGGTCTATGAGTATGGCCGGCCTAATGTATGGAGCAAGTCGAGAAGTCGCCGTGAGATATTCGTGTGTCTTGAGGAGTGTGCCGCCGCAGTAGTACTCTGCGGCCCCCGTTAGAAATGGTCGGGGTGATTTGAATATGTGGCGGGGCGGGGCGGGCGCCGGTCAAATGTTTATGTAACGAGATAGACTGATGGGCAGGAACCAGGCCGGCCAGCCTAAGAGCCGCGACACGCAGCCAGTGTGGTGTAGAGAGCCTGGAAGGAGGGAGGCGACAACTGTCATGGCGGCAGTGGGCCTGGCAGCCGCTGGGATCCAGCTGGGGA
>CABIKL010002038.1:0-13529 GCA_902196195.1 Aptinothrips rufus
TCTGAGAGAGAGAGAGAGAGAGAGAGAGAGAGAGAGAGAGAGAGAGAGAGAGAGAGGCCTACTTGCATGCCATGACTCATGGCATGAGGACGCAATGGACCGGATCCGACCGGCTCGGCTCGGCTCGGCTGGGCTCCAGTCCAGATACCAGGCGGATACTGCCGAGGGCTGTTTCGGGTCGGGGCGGGCTAGGGCTAGAGCTAACACTAGGGCTAGAGCAGGGCTAGTCACGCGCTGCGGTATTAGTTTCGTCGCAAGTCACCGTGACGATTCTCATAGAGAGTGCGATCGAATGCAGCCGGGAGGTGAAAGTAAGTTACCCTGGGAGAGCTGCCTAGAGCTCGCCGCGGCCCTGGCCCGGGCCGCCCGGCGCGCAGCAAGGCGATAGACACTGTGGGGCTGGGGGCCTCAAAGTGACGAAGGTGGCTAAGCTCCTCATAAAGTCGACCCAGTTCTCACTGCCTGTCTCGCAGTTCCAGTTCGCTTCTACTTTTAATTTACTGCCCGGCCCGCCCCTGCCCCCTCCCTTCTTCCAAGGTCGGCCCTGTCGGGGTGTAACACAGCTACAGGTACAGCGCGACATCCCTTTCAAACTGAATCTGAATCTGTCCTGTGGCCAGAGTTCGTCCGCTTGTCTTGCCCGCCCTGTCCTGAGCGTGTCGTCTAGTGCTGTCCTGTAGCCGTGTGAACGCGGTACAACCGGCCGCGCGTAGACGACACTTGGTGCTTCCCTGCCTGCTATTACAGCTCCAAAGGGCTACTGAAGCACGCTGTCGTTGCGCAACAGGTTAGGAGCACAGCCCAGCGAGCCCACTGTTGCTGGGCACTCCGCGCCCACACTCTTAAATTGGAACAGAGTATTGCTTTGTACTACAAACGATCAAAATCCTATGTAATGCAAGTCACTTTCTTTGTAACGATTTAACAGTGTCATCGAGCACCCCCACTTTATCCAAGTCCGTACTGTTTCAAGAAGCACCGTTCGTTCCTGATACACATTACGCAATTGGTTGTATTATGTGCTGCCCCAGTCAGAGATGATACTGACTTCCAGGCGCTGGAGCGCCTTCCATTGAACTGAATCCTGAGGAGACGTCAGAAGTTAACGTCAGGGACAGAGGAGGCGGCATCTTAGCGAAGTTTGTTTACCTGCACTGACTGGGCATGCTTCCCGGGGCCCACGAGGATCATGCTGCCGCTCTTGGTTTCGGGGCTCCTGCCCATCTTGTTGACGGCCAGGTTGTCCTGGAGGAAGGGGGTGCCTCCAAGGGCCGCGGGCGCCACGGCGACGTCACCCGGCATGCTGCTGTCTTGACAGGAGAGTAGCACTGGTAACTGGACTCGGCTCGACTCGTCACGATAGAGTACGGTATCACTGCCACTGCACTCCTCAAGTCGACACTCTCCGTCCTGCTCTGCTCTGCTGTGCTCGGCGTGGAGACCGGACCGCGACTGACTGACTGACTGGACTGTGAGTGCGACTGAGACGCCGCTTGCCTTGCCTCGCGCGGCGCGGCGCGGCGCGGCGCCGCCCCTTCCCTTCCCTTTCCTCTCCGCGAACAGCTGATAGGAGCGGGGGATGTGGGGGGGGGGGGGGGGGGGGGGGGGGGGGGGGGGGGGGGAGCGCCAGACAGACTGGCGGCAAGAAGGCCCACTTTCAGTATTTAGTATTGGGACTTTGCACATGTCTTGTAGAAACACATTATCACATTGGGCCAGTATCGCACATCTCACCAAAAATTAATCTTCAGGACATGCTTCAGTGTGGTTTTCGGGATCCATGACAGTTCAGAAGACAGAGAGGGTAGAGAATAAACAAAACCAATAATTATTGGCCATTAAAACGTAGACCTCCCGTCTTATTGATGAGTCAAAATTTCGCCAGATAATGTGCGCAACGGCTCTCGTGCTGCCTCATCCCGGGGAAAGCCGCAAGGGAAAGCCCGTCGGATGCAGCGCGCTCTGGTTGGCGATGCCGTGTACTAGAGCTGGGCTCTGGCCAGGCTGGAGTATGAAAAGTTCATAACTCCAACGTAAACACAACAAGTTTGTCCAGAACGATATCAATAGCTGAAAATACTTGTTTGCAACGTGATTTTACTGTGATTTCAAGATGCCGTCATTACCGAAAGTTTCAGTTTCAAACGCTGTCGTAGATGTGAGTATGCTCTTAGGTTTGAAATAAAACCGATTTCAAGAGAAACCTGTCTGCTTCTCACACGTCACAACAATGCAGACAGAACATAACATATTTTTCTCCATCAGTTTTTAACTATCGCAATTACAGTTTCATCTCCTGGACTGTTTCATTGATTCTCAAGAATTACCTGAAATCTAATCCCTTGGACTCTTGTTGTCAAACTAGCTTTTGAATAAGCCATAACCTTAACTTGATGTGGACATTGTATTTTAGCATATGGTTCATTCCGTTTTCACTCTTACTTACAACTAATTAGCTCGAAAATGAGGCATAAAAAGGTGCTCTCAGCTCAAAGATTTTACCATCTGAGAACAAGTATCTAATGGCTGGAGCTCAAGGTTCCCATGCATCTTAGAATAACTTTTATTCAACAGGTACGATTTACACGATATTATTTTGATACCACTTTTTTTCTTATCAGAAATTAAGTAAACTGGATAGTGGGACCAAGGGACTTTTGTGTGGTCACTCTCATGAGGGTACTTTGGTCGTTTTGGAGATTATCGTCCCTCACTCCGAGCAAGACAATGATTGCAAGGATTTTTTAAACTCTATTCCTTCAGAAATTCAAGTTTGCGGTGCTTTTATGATTGGAGAGAAGGTAGAGGAGACCCAGGCATATTTTTCAGAGAGGGGCCAAGTAAGTGATTGTGCTGGTGCTTATGATGGTTTTAAAAACCATTCCACTGACGTTATCAACTATGAAATATTATTTCTCTTCAGAATGTGCGGAGTGGTGAGGCTTCATTACTCCTCACATGCATGAAGAATGATCTACATTCTCACCTTATAATAAATGGGACTGTCACGAAAGTTCCCCACTCAACTGTTACTAATGCACATATTGCTTCAACTCTCATGTGTTTTCGCACAAAAGGCGAATTCTTGATCAGTGGAGAGTATACTCAACAGGGCATTAAGCAATCTCTAGAAGACATTAAAATGAAGGTCAGCCATATCTTTTATTGCAATTATAAAATCGAAATTTTACTCTAAGATTTCAAAATTGGAAAGAAAAAAATAATGATTTGGTTTTAATACTTTGCAGCTTTCTTCTGGGGGTGCTGCTTTCCTGCTCACCACAAAGAATCTGCTGATTGCAGGCCCAGACGGTGATAGAATATCTGGGACGTCTGAAATCACTGCAGATCACAGGGTGAAAGACCTCTTTGATTCCCAGTCTGATCGTGATAACATAGGCTTTGTAAGAAAATAACAATTCTTCTCATTTGTGCTTATAATGTTTGTAAATTTCTAGAATCAGATCAGTTAATCCTCTTTATTTTTTCTAAGTGAATTTTATCTCTTTATAATCAGGATGTGTTACCGGTTCTGATGCATTTGAAGCAGACCAAAGAGCGTGATGAATTGAAAAGTCAGTGCACTGCTCCTCTTATTCGCCACGTCAGGCGTAAGTATTTTTAAAATTGATCTGAAGTATATTATCTTAAAATTTACTAAATATTCCTCCATGAATCTTATATGGCGTTTTCGGTTTCTCCTCTTGTCTAGGTTCTTTTGAAAGTGTAAGAATTGTAGTTAGAATTGACGCGTTAGCATTGGTGCACCGAAATGCTAAGGTGGTAACTATATTTAATACACTTGAAAATTCATTTCTTCGCGGCTTAGCTCTTGTGGAAGCAAGCTTGCTCAAGCAGATTGATACAGGTTACTACGGCATATCATTTCTGAATTGTACCTAAATGATTTGGTGATGATCTGTACATGTGTGATCTTTTATTGAAAATGGTTTACAACTTTATTTATTTAGGCAAACAGCATGCTGTTTCCTCTCCAGAGATGTACCATTTTCTCCCTGCTCAGTCAAGCATCTTTATTTCTGTTGTTTATCCAAAAGATTGCAATGATTCTGATTTAAGTAAGTTTTCGAAAGGTACAGTTTGTGAACTTTCCCTTTTCCTTCATCATAAGTACAGAGTAATAGTTCGCTTGTTCCTGTTTCAGAGACTCAGCGAGAACAGCTGCATAAGTATTTTGGCTTTGGGCTAGACCAACCTCTGTTCCGTCGCTCTCAATCTTACAAGTTCCCTGGAGAAAGATCAGCCAATGGCCCATTAATAAATCCACATGAAGGATTGAATTCAGGAGGTGTGTTTCTTTAATCATCTCACCACATTTTTCTTCCAGCTTATGAGAAATTGTAACTAAAACAACTATTTTATCTTTTAGTTAAAGGAGGACAGTCATCAGTTGTGAAAGGCATTTATAGTTATCATCATTACATGCAAGATCGTTTTGATGATAATGGTTGGGGATGTGCTTACCGATCTTTGCAAACAATTGTTTCGTGGTTTAGGTAAGTTCATTTCCTTTGATTTGCTTTATTGGCAATTCCATTAGAACTGAGACAAGAATCAATTTTTTTTATCTTTTTCAGGCTACAGGGGTACACAGAAGTCAATGTACCTACTCATAAGCAAATTCAAGAATGCCTTGTGAAAATTGGGGACAAGCCAGCATCGTTTGTTGG
Source organism: Aptinothrips rufus (assembly GCA_902196195.1). Classification (NCBI taxonomy): domain Eukaryota; kingdom Metazoa; phylum Arthropoda; class Insecta; order Thysanoptera; family Thripidae; genus Aptinothrips; species Aptinothrips rufus. The sequence continues at coordinate 4,692 of CABIKL010002038.1, forward strand.
CTCTCGCCAATGGATTGGATCAACTGAAGTGAGCTTTGTATTGGAGACTTTATTGGGAGTCACATGTAGAATACTCACAGCAAGCACTGGAGAGGAAGTTGGGAGTCTTGGTTCAGAGCTGTCATACCATTTCCAGACACATGGCACACCAGTAATGATAGGTAAGTCTTTACTCTCCTTATCTTTCTGTATTCCATTGTGTAAGATTGTTCTTGATGATAATATTTTTTCGTTCTTTAAAATGTCTGATTTACAGGAGGAGGTGTTCTTGCACATACGATTATTGGTGTGGACTACAATAGGTCTACTGGAGACATCAAGTTCTTGATATTAGACCCTCATTTCACTGGAGGGGAAGACTTGGGCATCATTACAGGAAAGGGGTGGGTTGGCTGGAAGGATTCAAAGTTTTGGACAAAGAATGCCTTTTATAATTTATGTCTTCCCCTGAGACCGATTGGCGATATTTAAAAGTAAGACAACGGTACTGCTTTTGGTGAAATTTGCATCTTTGAATGCTTGGCGAACTGGCAAACATATCTCTGAATATTCTTTGATTACTACATTCCTCAAAGTTGATGTTTCTGTATGAAGTTTGTATTGACTGCTTGTTGTTATCGAATTCTTAATTGTTGTGATAATCCTGTTGAATCATTAAACTCTTATCAAAACAATATATTGGGCAGTTTGTCATTTCTTCCTACACCCATGGGCATAGCAAACCAGGATGGCACTGATGTTCCTATGTGGAGGCAGAGGCAGAGGGGGTTCGAACTCGGAACCTCTGGACCCGAAAAACGACGCCGCTAGCCACTCAGCTAACGAGACATGTGTACAGAGTGATTTTGGAACTTCATACGACGATAAGAGCTGAGTACTACTAACCAGTTCTGAAAATCATTCCAGACAGCTCAAAAATCGAATTTTGAGACGGACTTCTACCCGGGGGTCAGGAAGACCGAGGAGGTTGCCCTGCGAACCAGATCTCCCGCTCTGCATTCTGGTGGAGAGCAATTCAACAGTAAACTAAGAAATGACTTTTCAAGTGTGTAGAACAGTTTCTTTTAGAGCAATAAGTACCACCTCTTTAGCACATGTATACCTGTGCAAAATGATATAGGTAATTACGTCATTTTTTGATGCATTTGTTTTTAAAACTGCATATTTATTCCGTAATTCAAAATATATATATGGCAACATTTTTTTATATATCAGATGTAAGCAACTTTGTACAAAATAGTGTTTAACACTTTAGGAGTGGCTCTATACAAATTGCAACTATGTCATCAGGGCCTTTGAAATGCCAATTTTTGTCTTTAGGAAGAATATTTTTCATTCACACACCTTGCATACAGCTGAAAATGGATCACAACTTAAAACTTGTCTTCAACTGATGTCAGAGAAATAAATTCTATCACAATAGATGATAAACATTGGGAGAAAAACCTAAGTCAATAATAAAAAAATCTGATGTAAAATCAAATACAAATAAAACAGTGTGCGGTCTAAAACAATAAACAAATAAAACACTATCACTGTATTTCTATACCTAAATAATAGACCAACATTCTCTTCATAAGTCTACTCAATAACACTCTCAGCTTTAATTAAAATATTTTGTGTCTAGTTCAGAACATAGAGATTAAATGAGAAGAATCACGGCCAAATAAATTTGACATGCAGAAATACAGTTTGCAAGTTTGAGGGCATTCATATGGTCCACATACCAGCTTGCTAGGATGCTAACACAGCTTTTAAAGCTAGCACAGCAGTCATTAACCACAATTCAAACTATACAAATGCTATTTCCTCAAAATATAAGTACAATAGCTTACAATACAATCAGAAATTCTTGTAGACAGTTAACATTACATATTTAGTTAAGTTCACATTTGCCTCTTGATTGAAAAAATTAACAAAGTAGCAAACTTTAGCAAACCATTGAAAATATGAATAATGCAAGTACACTGTAATTCTCGTCATTACTTCAAATCTCCAAAGTCTGAGATAGATATGGGCTGATATGGCAGTTAGAGATATGGCCGCAATATTACATTTTGTCAGAACATTTGAATCAGTCATAAATCTTGAACCAAAAAGCAAATTAAATTACTCTAGTTGAAAGAGATTTTTCCAGTTAAGTACGCATAATGATTTGTAATGAAAGCATCCTAAATCAGATCGGCAATTATATTTTGACAGGGCAAGTGTTTCCTTCTTCTGCATAATTTCATGAACCTTAAATGTGACAACCTGAGCAACTAATTTAAATTAGTTGGGTATGGAGGAACCTAGAAACTCTAGATTCTTAAATCTTAAAATTCAGCTCGATACCATTTTATACAGGAACATGTGCAAGAAAAAGGATGATGCCTCCAAGATATAGTTTCATTCATAGAATTGACTACAGTAAAATTCCTTTCAAGAAGTCTCTAAATTTCTAATGAAAAATCAATCCTTAAGAAGAACTTTTTCTTAACAGGCTTCTACAGGTTTAAGGTAATTGTTTCTTGTTTTAATTTGAAAAGCCACAGGAATTCTCTTCTGCAGTAAAATAACATAGGTAAATTGCAGGCATTAAAATTCTCAGCAACTGGTCATTTCACACCTTGAGTAGACCTAGAAGCTATTTCATAAAATGTTGCCCAAGAACATCTTTTAAAAAAGGAAAACCTGCCAAAATTTTGAATAGTAGCCCATAAATATCAATCACGTTGACACAGTTGATCATTGCAATAAAAAATGTCTTGAAGTCAAATAGCTAAAGTATCTATCTGAAAACAAAGCGACTGTAAGACTGACAGCATACTATAAACATACAGGGTCCGACAGAAAATTCTGGTTAAATTCTACCTTTAAAATCTTCACAGAAGATAAAATTCATAAATATAATTTTTGTTCCATTCTTTATTTTATACATAATGGTGATGCTATATTATTTCTAAAAGAAATAATCTGATATATCTTACTCATCCAAACATGAAACCAATCACTTGGAAAAAATTTGGCTTAGATTAAAAAGTCCTTCACAATAAAAACATGTGAAAATCTCTTAAAATATGACATTTCCAACTCACCCTGAATGTATAGTTTTGACTAAAGGTGAGATCATAAGATTGCAGGGTCCCAATAAGGCAGCACTTGACCTCATGCACACAAGTTTCATGCAGATCTTTCTCACAGAGAGATCTCAACAAAATTGACAGGCTCTGTTACTCATCCATCAGTGATTCACTGACATAAGACATTGCACATGTATGTCATGAACACAAAATATATAATGTAAATAAATTTTAAATAAAATATAAACTCATACATAGAAAAGAAGCTGCCATGTTTTAGAAAGCTAATTTCCTATAACAACAAAGTAAAAAAGAAAACAAAAGTATCTTATGAACAATTTTTTAAAAAAATATTTAAAACAGGATAAAAGTTTACGTCAAGAGAAACCACTGAGTATGATAAACGAGCTGCCCTGTGTATGGTCGCCATACTGCCCGGCATGTCATTGCTCTGCTTCTTTAGACAATAGTTAAAAAGGGACAATCATTTCTACTGAAAGAGTACTTCACAGTAATTTACAGGATACCTGGGGAATAACACACAGTGACATTAAGATTCTTTACTGAGGGTAATTTCAGTAAACATTCACATACAGGGCAATAGGGCGCGTCTCACTCACTCACTTCTCATTTCTACCCTCTACTAACATTGTAAATTATACATAATACTTAAGAGACCATTCAGAGGAGGTGACATTTAGGCACTGATGAATAGATTTAATGGTGATTGGTCAGCGCACATCACATGAGATAAACTTATATGTCATCCAAAATAAGACACAACTTTCACCTACTTAGGCTTAATCTTTCACAAGCCTGTAGATATGGTGTTGTGCGCCATGTTCTGATGTTGAAACTTCAAAAACATATGCTATACATAGTAAAGTTTCTTGTGTCTCTCGGTTCGTAACAACCTGTCAAAACAAAGTCCACATTACTGCTTAAATTTGGAACAAGTTAACAACATAATAGGTCTTCAATATCAACCCTTACCTGAAGAATAGTAAAGTTTTCCAAGACACTGTTCATCATGTACTTTTCTGGAAGGTGTTTTAATTTGTGGATGAAATTTATCATGTATTCACACATTGGGGAGCGAGGGATTCGGTACACAAACCTCCCATTCTCAAACCTTGCATATTCTGTTTCTAACTTCTCCACAACCTGTTTTCCAAAGGAGCACACCTTTGTTGAGCAGGTTATTGTCATGTTCTCATTACTCTCATAACTGAAAAAGAAAGGTATGCATTTGATATCACAGCTCTAAAATGAAAATTTGTAATAATGTACCCAAATGCATGCAATGAGAGGACTGGCAAGTGAGATGATTGATATTACTTACACACTAGAAACACCATAAAATGCCTCAGAGACCTCAGTAATGTTGGTGTTAAGATCAGCCCAAAATTTAACAAGAAAGAAAGCATTTTGAGGGCCTTTATCATACAATTCTTTTAATCCTCCCTTCTTCTCAGGAAATTTATCATATATTTGACGGACATCTACTCTCTGCAAAACAAACAAGTTAAGAATTTAGCAAGGGAAGATAAGCAACTTCTTTGTTATTCTTCAAGAGAAAAAAATGTCTAGAATGACTCAGTTTAATTCGTTTACCTCTAACTGAGGATCTGCGTAAGTAACAGTGCCTCCTATGTGTACAAAAAGATGTGTATGGACCTGGAGGACAGGCAACTCTTGGAATTAGTCTTTTCAAGTGTAAAACTGATAACAAATAGAAAACAATCCGCTATACTTACGGTATCTGCATCTCGTTGTTGCTCCATGAAAGCAGAGAACTCAACAAGTCTGAGTTTGTGAGTCGCAATGGCTCGGCCTTCCCATGCTGGTGGAGGAGCGGCCTGCAGGGCCATGTCAGAGGATGAGACGGCAGTGGCTGGCTTCCCAGCGGCATAGCCAGGCTGGGGGAAGGGTTTGACACTGAAAGAGAGTCACGATAGAGTCAGACCGACAGTCAACAATTGATGAGGTCAGGTGCAAAATACTGACAAGACACTTACTCTTGAGACGTTCCTGGCTGAAGTCCTGGCTGCCAAAACTGAACCAACAGGAAACATAAAAAATTAGTTCCGGAGCACATAATGCAAGTTTAAAATAAGTCTGAGCCAGTGTGATGTATCGCAAAAGTTGACTATAAAATGTTTCCCAATCATCACATGTATTTTAATGGGTTACGATAAATCTTGGAATAAGGAAACGCACTCATGCTTCAAGATCAGTAAAGTCATAATTTTAGGGGATATTTACTGCAATATGACAAAATTGTCATGCACCTAAAACAGCAACAACCAATAAGCCATTTAAAAAATAAAATTGTCTAAAACATCTAACATTAAGAAAAGCAGTGAAGCTAGAGGTAGGAAAGAACATTGGCATTGAAAAAGAGTAGAAACATATCTACATCTCTTCTTTAGTATTATGTTGTTGTATATTCGGTTGTGTACCTTACCTCCTGCAAACATCAAACTGGTGAGTAATATGTGATGGATGTTTAAAAATATAAATATATATACCTTAGCAAGAAGTGCGCTGTGCTGTGCAGTGCTGTTTGAATCAGCATCATCGGCGGCAAGATCACTTGAGATGCCTAGCCTCGGAGGCTGATAACAGAATGCCATACGGCCATTTAGGTCTCTTTACAAGTGACACATTACATAGCCCTAAGACAAAGCTCCCGCTTGAATGAAACTTAGGTAGGTATCCTTAACATATTTTTGCCAGTTTTCTTTTAAGGTAGGGCATGAGCAGCAATGCAGCAGGGAGACAATGCAAAGGGAACGCAACTAGCTCATGCAAGATGATTTACAAAATAACAAAATGTGATAAAATATTATAAAAATTAATGCAATAGTAACATTCCACAAGCTCACGGTTTCTACCATCAAACTTTTTAAGACATTAAGACATTAAAAATTATTTTAAAAAAAAATTAGCAGCATGTCTCTGTTCTGCAAAGATATTAAATTTATGTTTGTCAAAAGAAATCATTTTGTACTCAAGATGAAGATAAAAGAAACAAAATGACAAAAACAAATAAGAACTTGACACTATAATGACACAATGGTACTGAAAGAGTATGCATACTTTCACACATTTAACTACATGCTGATTAAAAAATACAATAAAGAAAGAGGAATTGCTTCTACCATGTTTCACATGCCTAAGAAAGCTTTAACTTAAAGAAGGTCAGTGCACTACAAATTTGCAGAAACAAAATGCAACTAAATGGAATACTCACTACCTTGAGCTTGGCTTGGAGTTCCCGAAGTTTTCGCCGGGCGAGAACCTGGATGTGCGAACTGACTTGTTTGCGTGTTCGAGTTTTGCCAGTTCTTAACTTGATATATCTTGCTATAAGCTCGTTTCGCCCTGCAACAAAGGTAATGAAATGAATTCTTAATCCTGGTATGAAGATGGTGCTGCTTCCGTGGTTCTATAAAGTTGATAGGTATTAAAATCATGGGAAGGAAGGGAAGGGGACATGATGAAGGTAAAATATGGAAACCAAGAGGTTTATTGCAAACGAAGAATGTGGGTAAGGAGGAGAGGAACCGCGGTCGAAAGAGTGAAGCGGGGTGGAGCGGGGCTGGGCGGGAAGTGCAAGTGTAAAGGGGAAGGAGGGAGGCGACTCAACCCTGTCCAAAGGAGCAAGAGAGAAGAGAGAGGCGGAGCTTTTTGAAAATAAGTTCCCCCGGAAAATGGTCTTTGACGGTACAGCACTCTATCTGGCTGGCGCACAACCCCTCTCCACCCCACCCCACCCCACCCCGCCGAGTCACCCTTCCACGCAGCTGGCTGCTCTGTGCTCGCCTGGCCGCCCCGCCCCGCCCCGCCCAGCAAGGGTAGTCGGGGTGAGGGGCTGCTGCTGCTGTTGCTGTGCTGCGCTGACTGCGCCAGTGGCGGCGGGGCGGGGCGGGGTTGGCCGGAAGGGGCGGGGGAGGGTGGCGCGGGGAGGAGGGTGGCAACGAAACTATGCCAAGAATGTGCAATTAGGGCAGCCAAGGGAGCCGAGCGGAGCCGCGCGGAGCGTTGTGCGGCGCTGTGCGCGGAGCGCTCTCCGCTGGGGGCGGGGCGGGGCGGGGCGGGGCGGGGCGGGGGTGGGGCCGAAGGGCTGCAGGGTGTTGATGTTGAGCAGAGGACACCACGGTCATCACCGGCAATTATTCATCATCGCATCGAATGAGAGGCATCGAGAAAGAAAGCAGCATCGGTTGCAGCGCGCTGCAACTCACAGGACTTCCCTCGTCCTGCCTCACTCTCTCGCTCTCTCTGTCTCCGTGCTGGCCGCATCTCTCTGTCACTCTCTGCTGCCTGGCAGAGACTCTTTCTTGCAGAGGTGGAACATTTTTATGAGTTTCGAAGAGATATACGTATGCAGTGTTGGGCGGCAGGGCGTCATGCAGCGGGTGGCGTCACCATGCTGCTCCACAGCTTCCTCCCCCCCCCCCTCTCAGTTTCCTGTCCCGGTACACGGCTACGCTACGAGACGTCTCGTATCGTATGCTTCAGGTTGCCTGTTGGCGGCTCACTGTAAACCTGCTCTGGACGCCAGTGACGGCTTGGATCAGCAGGACAGCGCAAACAGACTTGACCTGCTGCAGGAAATAACAAGACAGATTCTGGGGCAGCCAAATCCAGAAATATTTTTATTGGAGGTCATTTTGAGCCCTATTTCAAAACTCGTTTCGTAGCTTCCTTATCAACTTGAAAAAGATCTCAACATTTGGGTTTTGGTTTTGCAATGCACCACTGATTGGATCGCTTCCGCAGGTAGGAGTGGGATTCCGCAGGCAGTAATAGGAAGAGGTTGACAGGAGAGCGGGGTAGAAACATGAACAGAACCTGCTGACGGCGGGATTCGGACCCGCGACCTTGCACTTACCGTACATCTTGCCCTCGTCCGAGAGGATGATCTTCCTGCGGCCGCATGGCGGGTAGATGGCCAGTGCCTCCTGGAACGACTGCTCGATGTCCGGGGACCAGACGCCCTCGGCGTCGGCCGCCGCCAGGTCCTTGTCGTCATCGCAGTCCCCGACATCGAGGTCCAGGCCCTTGTCGGAGTCGCCGGGCCCGGACAACGGCGTCCACGGAGAGGCAATCGTGACGGTCGGGTGTCACCTGCAGCAACAACAAAAACAATATCCATCAGTCTCCAGTCACCTGCAGCAACAACAACAACAATATCCATCAGTCTCCAGTCACCTGCAGCAACAACAACAACATCCATCACTCATTATGCGGGCAAGGAGCGGAGGTACTCGGCTGCAGCCACGGGAAAAGCGCTGCCCCTCGTTAGGAGGAAACTGATAACCCTCATATCTCTCTCCTCCCCCATCGCACTGCAGCCTTCCTTCTCTCTCTCTCCGCCCACTCGCTGCAGCAGAGAACCCATTCGCGAGGCCCAAGGCGAGATCGCCATGCGCAAGGGAGGTAGCCATGGGGGTGGAGAGGCGGGGCGGGGCGTGGCGGGGCGGGGCGGGGCGGGGCGTGTGGCGGTCATATCTCGGACATGTATACTGTGTTCACATCTCAAACTCCCATACCGGCCATAATGAGGGCAGGAATAGGTCTTTTACGAGCCGGTTGAAGCGCGTGGTCCGCGGCGAGCGGGGTATAAACTACATGACGCATATGAGCTCGGCGTGGCGCGGCGTGGCGGGCCCGGGCCACGAAGTAAACGCGTCACCGAGAGAGGACCGACCGATTCGAGGAAGGAAAGGGTTGGGGGGCGATGGATGCGGAAACCGTAAGCACCCCC
>CABIKL010002039.1:0-13528 GCA_902196195.1 Aptinothrips rufus
TATAAAAAAAAAAAGATATCGGGAAACGTCAGGGAATTTGGAAATGACGGTCTTGTAACAACCCTGTTAGACAAAACGTTCCCCTGCCCCTTTTGCCCCTGGAAGGTGGGCGAGCGCCCAGCCAACCTCACGACCCTGCGGGCGCCACTGCCAGTCGGGGTGAACTCACTCTGCTGCTGTCCTCTGGGTGGCTTGCGGGGCGGGCGTGGTGGCGGTGGGGCCGCTGCACGGGGTGGCGGGGGCACTGCTGCAGGGGGACGCGCACAGGTTGGGCCTGGCGGGGATCTTCCTGACCAGGGCGCCGTCCGAGCGCGCTGTGGCGTGTCCCAGCTGCTCCCCCGAGGCCGCCCCCGCCAGCGGAGCCAGTCCAAACGTCGAGATGGTCCTCTCGTTCGTGTAGCTTGGCGGCAGGATGACGGAGGCGGCTGTCACGGGGGCCGCCCCCAGCGCCGCCTCCAGCGCCGCCCCCTCGTCCTTGGCCGGGCGCAGGCACAGACCCTCTCCCTGGCTGCCCACTGGGGGCGGCAGGGCGAAGGAGGAGTCCCGACCCAGCCAGTCGGCGTCCGCATCGCGACTCTCGGCGGGGTCCTGGCCCCCGGGCCTGACCTCCCCCTCCCGTTCACTCTGCCGCGCGGCCTGGACGGCGGCCTCCTCAGTCTGCACTGCCACTGACGCGGTGCTGCGGACCAAGAAGGCGAGGGACTCGGTGCGCTGCACGCCGGCAGCACGGCTGGTCGTCTCACATGTCGCTGACTTCCTCGGCGCCGGGCTGATCGGCCGGGGACTGGGTCGGGGTGAGGTTTCTGACGCTTCATTTTCTAACGCTTCTTTATTAGGATTTGATGGTGCAGGGGGCTGTGTGGCAACTTGTGCGGGTTCTTGTGGGGGTTCTTGACGGAGCTGTGGTGCGGCGGGCTGTGAGGCTATCTGTACCGGTACTTGTGGCTCTATTTGGCGGGCCTGCGGTGCGGCAGACTGTGTGGCAATCTGTACGGGTTCAGGTTCTTGTGGCACTTCTTGACTGGGATGTAGCGCGGCGGGCGGGCGCACTACCTGTACCGGTACTTGTGTTGGTACTCGACGGGGCAGTGGTGCAGGCGGCGGAGTGTCATCCTGTGGAGCAGTCGGCTGTGGGGTCGGCGGCGTGCCGTCCCGCTCTGGCTCCTCTGAGGGTCTCTGACGGGGTGGTGGTGCAGCGGGCTGCAGGGAGGGGGCTGACGGTGCGGCAGCAACGCGGGGCACATGGACCTCCGAGCGGGAGGCAGCGGACAGTGGCGTCACGGATGCTCCAGGGCTGCGAGAAGTCGGTGTTGTTTTGATCTACAGGAAGAGTCCAGGCAGATCAGTCACACAGCACAGCAGGGGGAAAACTAAAACATGTCATAGCTTCCCTACACCCGCAGCAGACGACGGCGATGATATTAGGACTGTAAATACCTGGCGCGGGCTGACGATGCGCCTGTGGCTGGGTCGCGACACGAGGTGCAGCGCGGGGCGGGGCGGGGCGCGGGGCGCGGCGGGCAGCGGCAGCAGGGCCTGCGGGGCGTCCTCGGGGCGGTAGCCTTCCTCCCCAGACCCTGGCGACCCCTGCTTGAGCCCGGCCACCTTGCAGCCCAGGATCAGGGAGAGCTGTCTCATCGTCTGCTTGGACAGCCCCGTGGCGCTCACACTCGCCCGCCGCAGCGCGCTGCCCAGGGGGGCGGGGCTGGCGGGGCTGGCGGGGACCGGCGGGTGGCCGAGTGGCCGAGGGGGGCCGGCGTCCACCCTGGTGGCGGAGCGCTGCGGGGAGCTGCTCAGGTCCGTCTTGCTATCGAAGAAGTCCCTCAGGGCGGAGGGAACGTGAATCTTGTTGGGCGCCGCGGGGGGCGCTGCCGCCAGCCTCCTGCGCGGCGCAGAGCTCCCCTCCCTGGTCGCCTTGCCCCCCAGCTGCGGGGCTGCTGGCTGGGAAGTCCCCGCGCGACGCCCCGGCAAGACGGGGGCTCGCGTCCCGGCCATGGGCCCGGCCATGGGCCCGGCGCCGGCCGCGGCGTCGCGCTTCATGGCGGCTCTCTTGGGGGGCCCTGGACTCGCCGCTGGGGCCTCGCCGGCCTGCGCGCGGCGTGTTCGCGGGGGGTCGCCGTCATGGCAGGGGGGTGCTGGGCGGGCCGGCATCCCCTCGGCTGGGGCGCGCTCCCCGCTCAGCAGCGCTCAGCAGCCATGGCGACTGGAGGACAATCACACCCCTTCACCAGCATCTGACCGCGCTCCGCGCTCCCCTTCTGAATTGCAGTGTTGTTCCCGGTCGTGCACGTCTGCGACAGCGGCGCGCCCTTCCAACGCTACCTGGAGACGGGGTACATGCTGCCCGAGGACGCCCTGGGACCTGACTACGTCCTGCACCAAGGTATGTATCGAGCAGTCCACGGGCCCGCGCCGCGCCGCGCCGCGCCGCGCCGTGTCGAATGGGTTGCCTATCGTCACGGCGCTGAGCGTCCACTGACCTTGCCCTTGCTCTCGGCTGCAGGCTGCTACCAGGAGGTGCGCTGCATCGCCCCCGAGGGCGCGGAGATAGCAGCGCCGCCCTTCGAGCAGGACGGCCCGCCCCGCGACTACCTACTGTTGGGCTTCAAGTCCGTTGAGGAGAGCTTCACTCAGGTGAGTCGCGACTAAGAACAGCACAGACAAACTAAAATCCAAACTCTAGAGCACCTTATTCCAAAACGCGTTTCGTAGCTTCCTAAAAACTAGATTTCAAAATGACCTCCAAAGACAATTTTGAGCAGATGATACGTTAGTGTCATCAGCTTTTACTCCCGTTAGCGTCAAATAGTTGCCGGATTGTGTTTTTATTTTTATCCTTGGTTTCCGAGTTGGGTTTTCGTGGATGAGTGGGTTCTGGTATTTCTATTTCTATGCACCAGTCGTCCAACTAAAGAGCATTGCCCCTCCCTCTGGCCCAGGTGCTGGAAGACACCTGGAAGGACTGGACTGGGGCGAGGCACATCTACCTGTTCCTCCCCGACATCCTCGGCCTGGAGTGGATCTCGTTGTACCGGCGAGTCGAACCGGACCACATGCAGCTCTTCAAGTACCTGGTGCTGGCCCGACTCGGCCCCACCATGGACCAGGAGAGCGGGGAGCAGCCGAACAGGGCGCAGGTATGTGTGAGCGGACATGTCTTAAAGATGTGCTTGAAGTGTATACTGCACCTATTTAACGCAAGGCTACTGGTTTGAAGGAGTTGCTTCTGGACTACGCCCAGCGGCTGAGAGTGCACCGGATCAGTGCGTATCTCTCAGTGTATCGGTCTTCACAGAGGGAAGGCCATCCAAAACAACTTTAGCGCCGTCTACATTGGCAACCCAGTCGCTTTGACCATCCTGCAAGTGCGAACTGGGAAGATACTTTCACCGTAAGAGAAGCATTTCTAATTTCCTCGCATTGTGATATGACATACGGAGTTATCGACTATGTCTAACCCAGGTCGGGACATATAGGCTGCTTTTATCTAATAACAAAGAAAGCTCCTTATTTGTACACGTCATAATCTAGTCTTAAGTAAGATGATGTTCCAGCAAATTTAACTTTTTTTAAAGAATAAACTTAACTGAAAAGTTCAAACTTTTTCAAGGAGGCGTGGTCCTTATTTCACCCAAACATAAATCTTTGAGATAGTCTGGAAGATATTTTGATTCCTTGGCCCAAAGTGTAGTTTCCGGAACATCGGCCTTAGGAACATCAGTGCCATCCCATAGTTTCTATCCTCTAGAAACTTGCCTTATAAAGATACTAAAATATAATTTCTATTTGAGAGAATTATGCGCTGAATTGTAGGGTGTTTTGAGGTAGAGTGCAAGAGTTAGGATTAAGAACAACTAGATGTTAAATTTCAATAGAATAAAGATTTACTTAGACATACATATCTCCTAACACATACATAGTAAAAAAAAATTCAGCTTTAAATACAACTTGTACTGTACACAATTTATCCTGACTCGCTAACAACCATCACAATCAAACGACTTCAAACACTCATTCGTTTCATTCATAGGAAAAAAATGACTCATTTGAATCTAAACAAAATAAAAAAAAGTTAGTACTTTTTTTAAGCCATAGCACTGGTATTATGCTGGGGATAAGACACTACTGGCAACAACTTCCCCATGAGATCAGATAACAAAATAACAGGAAAAAAAAGGTTTAAAAAAAAAATCAATTCTTAATAGTAAAACAGCACTTCCTAAATTGAATATGGCTTTGGTTACACAAAAAGCTTAAAAAAAAACAAAAATTTACAGTTCTTTCAAAGAAATTTACAACATTGCATATGCTACAAATGAAATGATGGATACCAGCTAAAATCCTATTTACAAAAGAAAGTCACAAATGTTGATGCAGATGCAGGTCTCTAATATAAGCACACATGTTGGCACTTCTTTCATTTTTCACTACATTAATTTAATTCTGACATAAATAAATCATCTTTACATGTTGATATAACTTGAATATTCTTATTTACAACTAAATAGACAAAGATTTGATAGAACAAGAAAGAAAATGGAATAATGAAATGTGAATGTACATGGCAAATATTTTTTAACACAAATATGCCATTTCTGGTAACAAGAAAGACGAAATACCACAAATGAAAGAAGAAGGCGTTAAAAGAACTCTTGCACAATGAAATACAAAGAATACTAACAAACTGACCTTAGGCCAGTACACAACACAGAACAACATAAACAACAGATAAAAAGTGAGATCATTAACCTTATCTCCAGTCACTGACTGGGAAGTCAGCTAACGGAATGGATGGATGTGACACCCTACAACGCATGGCCTTGCCAGCTCAGAGCAACACACCTCTCCGTTCACCTCCAGGAAAAAACGTAACAAATAAATAATACATCATTTAACAAAGTCCTCATCTAAATTACAACTCACATGCAAAGCCTAGGACAGGTCACACAGAAATCAACACATCTAATTCAAAATAATTCAAGTTGGATTTTCTAAAAACAATAATCTGATTGAGACAGTTCACAAGGCATTTTCATGACTCTGGTTCCTTTTTCACAGTGACATCACCATTAGTAGTAACTTCATCTTTGTGGTTTTTGTCTTCCTCATTATTTTCTTTGTCCTTTTCTTTATCCTTGTCCTTTTCCTGTTTGACAGGAGGTATGTAGAAAGGTATGTCATATCCCTCTGGCTCATTCATGAGGCCAGCCACATTACTGAGCACAGATAAGGAGTCTTTCACAGCATGATAAATAATGTTCTTAATCTGGAGCTTATCTTCGTGATTTGCATGGGTATCAGACAGCATTCTGAACTCTTGAGTAAGATGGAAACAGTGGTAAACATTTTCAGGCGACACAAAGTCCTCTGCCACTTTGATGCAGTTGTGCAAGTTTCGTACCTGCAATCGTAAGAACAAAAGATTAAGTCTCCTCACTACAAGAGGCTAACTAAATAAAGTCAGATCTGAGAAGCACAGCAGGCAGTTTTACCTGATGGGGAGCTCCAGCAGGAATGAACACAGCATCTCCAAGGCACTGAACAATTGCGTACCCCTCAACTTGGTACTCCTTGTAAAGCCGCTCACGAAGTGGGCCGTCCAAATACCAGCTCTGGTCATGGATTGGGTCATGATGTGGAGCAATGGCCGTGCCTTTCTCATGAGCAACTTTATTGAGCAGGTCTCTAATCTTGTCAGCATCTCGTGCATTGTAGATGTGCCACAGGGCACCAGGTAGCTCCCCCCTCTCTCGTACTCTCCTCCGGGTTAGAATGTCACAGCCAGCCTCATCAATAGCGCGGTAGGCCTCTGAAGAGGAGGACAAGAAAAAACATTGTACAACTTGCCCATGTAATAGACACAGAGCCATGTGGGGAATAAACACGTACCTTTGATATATTCGTCACTGTCAATGTCTTTTGGAATGCCAACATATACCATCACATTCACAGCATCTGAAATGTCTAGGTGCAAATTGGTTGTTCCTTTGTTAGCATGAGCAGCAGAACCATATGCAGTATACATTTTAGGACCTAAGTCTGGCCGAACAAAGCATTCAGGCAGTCTTGTAGCCAAATTGAGCCTTCCATTCCGGTGGGTGTATTCAGCAAGAGGAAGAACTCCCATTAAGTCTGTAAATCGAGACGGCATGTGCTCTGCAAAGTCCTCTCCTGAAAGGAAGAAAGAGCAAGATGTATTTAGTGCTGATTCATCTTTTAAAATTTAGGGGTGAAAATTTTTGAAGAATCTTCAATTTTAAATTTAAAGCAAACAGAACCAATTTTAATTCATATGTTTACCTGCAGGCCAATCTTTTAATTTCAGCAGCATTGTATTTCCTTTCTCATCTTTGAGACGTTTGTTGGTGTGCTCAAAGCCCTCCCAAAACTTTTTCATGGGCTGATTAGGAACCAAAGTGCCAGTTATGCAGTTAATGAGATCATTTCTTTCATCACCAAAGTCACGGTTAAATGAGTCTGGATGCCAGAGATTCACATCAAGCATCTTAGAAACATCACTAACTATCACAGGTTGTCCTCGTTTCCACTGATCCTATGACAAGAGAAAAATAAATGTCAGCACAAATCCTTCATAAACTAACATGCTGATAGAGAGTACTCAAAATAGGCACCCACCTGGAATATTCGATAATTGGCAGGATTCATTGGATCGGTAAGTCTCAGAAGTTTTCCATCACAGAGCCATATGTGCTTGACATCCGGATACAGAGCTTGACTATCAGTGAGGGTCATAATTCTTAAAGGTAATTCTGTCCTAATCAGTCCTTCTTTATACCGGCGAACAAAATGCCTCAATTCGTTAGAACCTGATGGGCCTGCTCCAGCCTCCTTGGCTCCAGCCTCCTTGGATCCCTCTTCCTTTGGTGCTATGTGGTTTGTGATCACCTAAAGTCAATGCACAAACAACAATTTAATGACATTCCAAAATCGACAAAATTACTATCAGAATCACTTTTGGCACAAGGTAATAGCTTTAAATAAATATGAACTTACATCTTTCTCAGACTTGGTATCATTCTCTTGCAGAGCCAGGTCTGCAAGCCAATTGAGGGGAGAATTCTTGGTTTCCTCTGTCTTGCAGCCATTCTGTTCACATTTCACAATACCATTGACAGGTTTTGACTCTGTCAAGACCCTCAGCAAGTCCTATAAAACATGAAAAACTACATATAATCCTTGCTGACAAGCTTAAAAATAAATGAAAAATCAAAGGAGAAATAGTTCTTTTCTCGATTTCTTTTTTTCCTTACCTTACTCAATCCATTGGTTGGCTTAACAAAACTGTACGGACATCCGCAGTTCTGGGCAATTCCAAAGAGGGCACGCACTTGATGCACACGCTTGGCTAATTTCATCATTGTGTCAGCAGCTATAATTTGGGTCAACATAAGTTTGGATTGATCATGAGCTGCCCTATTTGTACAGAATAGCCAGCCTCTGAAATCTCTCTCTTTGTCACTTCCTGTCTCAGACATTAATTCCGGGTCGGCAGGAGCAGTACACTGAGGACACAACAATAATATTATCTCAAAGGCATAAATTATTTCATTCCTCTTAAGATTCCTAATTATAGGAAGGGTTCTGTCATATTAAAGATCCTCACCTTATAACAATCCAAGCAAACAACAAAACCACATTTTGCACAGGCCCAATGGTAATTAAAAAGAGTTGTTTCGCAGACATCACACATTTCTCTCACACCTTGCACCACTCGTTTCCAAGCTATTTTACCACCTGTTCGAGAAAGAAAGAGTCATTGGAGCTTGATAATCGGTGAAACACTGAGGAAAGATGAAAATAGTGACATGTGATATTTACCATCGCCTTTGTGCATATTTTGAGCCTCCGCTTCTTGCATAAGTAAATCACAGAATTGATCACCAATTTGCGTTAAAAGAAAACGCGACATCTCCACATCGAGACCACCAGGGGGGTTCTCTGGTTGAGCTATCCACAGCTTGAGGTCATCCTGAAAAAATCAAATCATTAGTGTCTCATCATCGTGCTAAAATAATTGAGAAAAAAATAAGTAGAGCAAGGCACCAAAAGCTGAAAGCTCACTCACTCACCTCTAAACAGTCTTGGAAGGGGTTGGAGAAGCCCGCGATGGCGAGCTGGCCGTTCTTAGTGAACCGCAGCTTCCGGAACGCGTAGAAGCGGCAGAAGATGTTGGGCATGTTCTTGGAACGCTGGTGGGGGGTCCACCGGCACTCGCGACACTTGGCGAGCTTGGGCGCCACCTCGAAGCACGCACCGTCCTGAAGAAAAGAATCGCCGGTCCTCTTCAGCTGAGAGACCGGCGGCTTCTT
This sequence comes from Aptinothrips rufus, assembly GCA_902196195.1. Classification (NCBI taxonomy): domain Eukaryota; kingdom Metazoa; phylum Arthropoda; class Insecta; order Thysanoptera; family Thripidae; genus Aptinothrips; species Aptinothrips rufus. The sequence continues at coordinate 8,331 of CABIKL010002039.1, forward strand.
AAAAAATGGTTCTCGTGCGCGCTTCGACCTGCCGCCCTCGTCCTCCCCGTTTTTTGACTTGGGACGTCGGCCTCTTCTCTTCCCCTTGCCTGCTGAGTCCCCCGCGTCGGAGGGCTTCTTGTGGCTCGCAGCGCTGTCGCTGTCCTTCTCGCTGCCGGATTCCTTCTCAGACTCGGAGCCGGACTCGGAGTACGAGCGGACGGTCGTCTTCCGAGCTTGCCGTCGGTTGGTCGCGGTGGTCTTGCGCCCCTTCACCTTCGGGGAACGCCTGGGCGGGGGGGAGGGTTTCACTTCGGCTTCCGAGCTCGAAGAGTTATTGTCAGGTCCGTGCCCGTTGGCTCCTACCCCCCCGGCCCCGGCCCCGACGTCCCTTCCTGACGCGCCCTTCCGGGGGGTTTTGGCGTTTGGGTGAGCCTTGGTGCTCCTATTGATGCTGTTCACGGCCATGGATCCCACGTTGCTGATGGACGAGACGGCCGCGCTCTTGGCCGGCGGCTTGTCCAGCTGGATGGGCAGGGTGACGCAGGATCCGCTGCCGACGATGTCACTCATGTCTTCCGTGCCGTCCTCGCCGGAGTGCCGCTGCAGCCACGCCTTCTTCAGCTTGTGCACCCCTCCTGAAGGTGCGGGGGCGGGCGCGGCTGGCGGCGTGGGGGCGGCGGGGGGCGGTGGGCCCGGACTGGGGGCGTTGCTGGGGGCAGCGGCCTTGGGAGGCACCGGTGACGGCGAGGAGGCGGCTGGGGGCGGTGCGGGGACGGGGCTGGCGGCGGGGGCGGGCGAAGCAGACGACGCGGCTCTCGGGGCGGGTGAAGGCGCGGGGAATGGCGAGGGACTGACGTGGCCTGTCGCATCTGACGGCCTCATCGGACTAGAAAGCGGCGCCCCGAGCGAGTGAAAAGGGATCGGCGATACTGAAGAGTAGAGCGTGGCGGCAGGGCCGGGCCCAGGAGCGGGTCCAGGCCCCGGTGCGGGCCCCGGGCCAGGTCCGGGCCCCGTGGAGGGCACCCTCAGGGGCACAGGCGGCGGGCTGAGTGCCGTCATCAGGGTGGTGGGTGCGTTGCAGAGCAGGGGGTTGGGGCTGGCCCGGGGGCTGGCCTGCTGCTGTGGTAGCGGGCTGGCTCGTGGACTCCCCTTGGAGTGCACCGACCCCATTGAACCCGCCGAGCTGACGGCCACCGAGTTGACGGCCGCCTGGTTGAGGGCCGCCAAGTTGACGGCGGGTGCTGGCGGGCTCATGGCGTTGATGCGCGGGTGCGGGCTGACGGGGCTGGCCCGAGGGTTGTTGGGCGGGCTCATGGGGCTCATCTTGTGCTGGGGCGGCGCCAAGGACGGACCCATGGCGTAGTGCATGGCAAGCGGCGGCCCCAGGAGGCCAAGGTGGTGTTGATGTTGCTGCTGCTGCTGCTGCAGGTCGAGGCGGGGCTTCTTCTCGGCCAAGGGCGGCTGGAAGGGACTCCTCCTCTTGTTGGGTGAGCCTGACGCGGAGCGGTCTGCGACTAGATCCAGGGGCTGGGTCTGCACCTGCAGCGGCGAGGCCCTCGGGCTGGGCATGATAGGAGAAGGCAGCCCGGGAGACTGGCCCGGCGTGGAGGCGCCGTGGTGCGGGGTGGGGGGCTTGCCGTGCGCCTGCTGCCCGTGGGCTGGGGTCAGCTGAGCGCCGTGGGGAGGGACATGAGGTGGAACGCCGTACGATCTGGGGTCCAGCATCACGCTCGTCAAGGTGGTGGTGGTGCTCCTGCTGGGGTCGCCCCGGTGGTCCCCCCGGTGGTCGCCCCGGTGGTCACTCGGCATGTAGACGCGGGGCTCTGACAGCGGCACGGTGAGTGGCTGGTAGGGTGAGGGGGTCACTGGCGGCGCCTTGGAGGTGAGTGGCAGGGGCTGGTCGCCGCCCTGCTCCGTGCTGGCGGCGGGCTCCGCGGCGGAGGGCGCGGCCTTGACGGGCTTGGTGTAGAAGGTGGAGGGCGCGGGGCTGCTGGTCGCCTTGTGCCGGGCGATGGGTGCCGGCGAGGTGCTCGCGGCGTACTGGTGCGCGGCCAGCTGCTGGGCGTGCTGCTGGGCGTGCTGCTGCTGGGCGTGCTGCTGCTGGGCCTGCAGGTACGTCACGCTGGCCGAGTAGGCCGGCCCCGACACGGTGTTGGGCTTGTAGCCGCGCGGCAGCTGCTCCGGCGACTGGCGCTGCGGGGGGGACAGCGGCGACCTCCGCTGGGCCTGCGCCATCGGCCGCACGGGGGGGCCGTGCCCCAGGGGGGCGTGGCCGAGGGGGGCGGGGGGCTGACTAGACAGGGGGCCGTGCGCGGGCGCGCCGGGCACGCCGGGCACCCGGTACGGGTACTGCTGGTGGGGCGGCAGCTTGGGGGAGGTGGACGGCACGTTCAGGGGCCGCGGGCTCTTCGAGTCGTTCTTCACGATGACGGTGCTGCCCCCCTTGGCGTCCAGCGCGGGGTGCTGCGCGGGGTGCTGCGGCTGGCGGGCCTTGCTGGCCGCCGCTACCGCCGCCATCTGGTCGTGCAGCGCGAAGGCCGCGTGGGGGTAGTGGCTGGGGTAGCCCGGGTATATGCTGAAGTTGGGCTCGGCCTTGTGCAGCGGCAGGCCCGGGTGGCCCGGGTGCGTCATGGCTTGCAGGCTGGGACTAGGATTAGGGCCGGGCGCCGACGACTTGTCGTTCTTCTGCGGGACAGGAGAGCGGCGGCCCGGGGACCGTCTCGGCACCTGCAACACCAAGCAACTCGTCAACACATTGTCCAAGACCCTCTGCTGGCGTTTCAAACGAGGGTAAAATACCAGATTTTCAGACAATTAATTTAAAACGTACAGTATATTAGTTGGGGGTTACTCACAGTGCTCACCTTGATGGGCGGCGGCTGCTGGTTGTTGTAGTAGGCGGGGTTCCTCCTGTCGGCGGGCTGCCCGGCCTGGTGGCTCTGGTGGCCCTGCTGGTGGGCCTGCTGGTGGGCCTGCTGGTGGGCCTGCTGGTGGCCCTGCTGGTGGGAGGGCGGGGGGCGCTGCGCGGTGGGCTGCACGGGCTGCTGCCGCTGCAGGTGGGCGTTGTGCTGCTCCAGTCGCTGCTGGTGGTGGTCGTGTATCCTGCGCTGCTCCTCGTGCAGCCTCTGCTGCTCCATCAGGTGCTGCTGCTCGATCATCCGGTGCTGGTCGTGCAGCCGCTTCTGATGCTGCTGCTGATGTTGTTGCTGCTCGATGATCCTCCGCTGGTCCTCATGGAACCTTTGTTGTTGTTGTTGTTGCTGCTGCTGCTGATGCTGCTCCAGGTGGCGCTGGGCCGCGCTGGACGGCGCCTGGTGACGCTGTGGACCCTGTTGTTGTTGTTGTTGGTGCTGCTGCTGCTGGGCGGCCGCCAGGGCCACCTGGTGCAGCTGCGCCAGGGACAGCGCTTGGGCTTGAGCCTGAGCCTGCAGGCTAGCCAGTGAGCTAGGCGCCGAGCCTGGCGCGGAGCCGGGCCCCCCGGGGCCGTCCTCTCGCTTGCCCAGGGAGCCGATCCAGCCGCGCTCCTGAGCATTCTGTCGAACAAACACACGGCATTAGACAGAGCCAGCCAGGCCAAGACATTATGAGGGTGGAGTTAGAGAGGACAGCCGAGGAAGAGTTAGAGAGAGTGAGTGAGAGGGTGGGTGGGGTGGGGCGGGGTGGGGGGACGCACCTTCTGCTGAGCCAGTCGCAGGGATTCCTCGAAGTGCTTGTGCACGGCGCGCTCGGCCGAGAGCTGGGCCTCTAGTCTCTCCCGTTCTTCCGTGGCTTTCCTCTCTAGCTCCTTCCTCTCTGTTTCTTCCCGCTCCCGCTGAGTGTCCCGAGTCTCACGTGCCTGCAGTTCCCGCTGCTGCTCCCGCTCCCGCTGATCCCGGTCCCGCTGCTGCTGCTGTTGCTGCTCCTTGCGGGCCTTCTCCTCTCGCTCGCGGGCCTCTTCCCGATCCCGGTGCTCCCTGCAAAAACACAAGACGCACGTCAGAACAATCGGTCGCGGGTTCAAATCCCGGCACAGGCACACAGAAAAACCAAAACCCAGAAACCAAGGGTAAAAAAATAAAAAATGAATTGCGTGGTGATTTTGATACCTATTGCAAAATGATCAGGAAGCTTCGAAACGCGTTTTAGATCAAGCCTCAAAATCACGTCCAAAAATATTTTTTTACCCTTAGTTTCTGGGATGAATTGCCCCAGATTCTGGGTTTTGGTTTTTCTGTGGCGTTTCTCGTTTTGTTTGACTCGTCAGAATTCTCCCTCGATCAGTTCTCTGCTTGCTGCGACGTATAAGACCAAGTACCAAGAGTGACGGAAGTCATTCACTTGACTGCGGCGCGTGGTGCGTGGGGTGACTGTACACGATAGAAACATCGGCGGGGACCTCGAGGCGAGGCCCCCCCCCCCCCCCCCCCCAACACACACTACTGCGATAATCACATCCAATTATGCAAATAGCTCATTCGCGGCTAGCGGCCAGCGAGCTGCTCACGCCTTGCACTTCCTCGCGGTGGAGCTTCCAGTCGGCCTGAGAAAGTGGCGATAGCACATCACGGCGCAGCGAGAGATCTAGCTGTCTCTCTCGCGCGGCTGTGTGGTTCGCGTCAGTCTGTCTCTCTCTGACATGATGAGAGCGAGCTTATCAAAGCGCGGTCACACCACATCACATCCGTCCACTGGCGGTGCGATACACATCGCCTGCCTGCCGCAAGTTCAAGTTCAAACAGCACGGCTGACCACATGTCCGCTCCGGTGCACTACAAGACGTGCCCCGCCCCGGCGGCCACCTATCAGAGTTCGCCACCAAAGAGCTGTCCGGATGGTTCTGCGGGAAACAGAAGTGTAAAAGCGATACTTTCAAGAAGTATAATCCACAGTGCGGTTTTCGTAACTATGCTCCAACGTTAAATCGGAAACATGGGAACTGTATGCTTTTCAAAAGCACACTTTATGCTTTGTAATTTTTACAAGTGTATCTAGTACCCTTTCGTTTTGTCCAAAAAGGACAGCGATCCCTATATTCCATGTACACGTTACGAGGTATTCCCATATCCTCCAAATCCTTCAAACAAAATCACTCAGAGTAATGGCCCTATTTCGGGCCAATGGCCCTAATTCGAGCCGCCCCCTTTAGACTACTTACAGGCTACTTCAGGTCCTAGGCGACAAAAAAATTAAACAGTTTACAATGTGAACTTTTAAATTTCCGTGTCGTTTGGAATCGA
>CABIKL010002040.1:0-13527 GCA_902196195.1 Aptinothrips rufus
ATTTTGGTTTAACTCGGTATTAGACTCCAGAATTAATGAGTAGATGGCTCCGCTCGGCTGTCAACCTCATTTGAAACTCCCTCCGACGACTAGCGGCCAGCGGAAGCAAGCGGCAGCCTTTACAGAGCCAAGATGGCAACACTGGGCAGCGAGACGCCCCTGTACGCCACTCTTTTTAAGGCAGAAAGTGTCTCATAAGGCACTAATCAGATCGGATGTCATATGCAGTTTTCGGATGAAGATAAATCTTAAGTCTAACGCGAGTCGTGTATTTCATCATGGGGCAACTTGAAAGTTCTCTCTATCGATCTACAGAAAGAAAAAGACACCTCTTCGAGCTAATTTCGTCATGGACAGCATGGCCTGAACGATATTGTCTTCGATCCTTCCCTTTGCTTGCAACGAACGACTGTCAAAATGCACCGCCCGGTAGCTTGTAGTTCAGTCGAACGCCGATTGGCTGCGCTGAAATCGTGGGGATTGCATGAGCCCCTCTCCCCCCCTCTCCCCTTACTCCTCTTCCTCTCCCCATCCCCACTCCACTCATTGATCCACTGAGGTTCAAAATTTCTAACGGACTACTCCAAGACGCTACTGAAATTTCGTTGTTTAGCTACTACGATGGCCCAAAACGTGAACCCTCAATCTCCTCCTGAAACCAGCAGTTCAGTCAAAACTAACGACGATAGACAAAGATTATCGAAAGATAACCACGCAGTCACAAAAAGGTAATGTGATGTGATGATGTATCCAAATAGATTAAGTTTACTGGCCAGGAATTTCGAAACATAAAAGAAACTTTTGTGATGAGCTGTAATTATTTTGATCCACTCAGCGTTTGTCAAATTATCTTCACTCTGTGCATTTGAGCAATCTAACCTTATTGCAGCCTCTTGAACGTTACTCTGTGTAGTTTTAGCACATACTTTGTTGGGCACTTCTAACTCCTTGCACATAAAAATATTTTTATTTCTCAATTTTCAGGCTTCAGAAGGAATTAATGGTACTGATGGTAAGTGCTTTCTGAGAGTTTGATGTTTTTATTTTTTTAAAAAAAAGGTCTTTTTCTTGTTTGCAAAGATATATAATATTTGTTAACATTCCAGATGAGTGCAGAGAAGGGGGTTTCAGCATTCCCGGAAGGAGAAAATCTATTTAAATGGGTTGGAACTATTTCAGGTCCTGTAGGAACGGTAAGTCTTGATTTTTTATTTTGATTCTCTGTGTTTACTTTGGCCTCTATGTAATCAATCCGTGTTCCGTATTTGGCAGGTTTATGAGGATCTAACTTACAAACTGAGCTTAGAATTTCCAAATAGTTACCCATATTCAGCTCCTGTAGTTCGTTTTACGACAAATTGTTTCCATCCTAATGTGGACAATGCAGGTAACATCTGCTTGGATATATTGAGAGAGAAATGGTCAGCTCTTTATGATGTACGAACCATACTATTGTCTATTCAGTCCTTACTTGGAGGTAAGTTGTGATATTATTTTGTAGGATTAAATAAAGCTATGTCCAAAAATTTATCATTCAAGTGTTGTGTTTTTTTATTTTTGTCAGAGCCAAATATCAGCAGTCCACTTAATCCTCAAGCTTCCCAGATGTGGGTGAATCAAGTTCATTACAAGAAGCATCTTCACGAAACATACTTCAAAGAAAATGGCAAGGATAAATAAACAAAACCTTAAAGAAAAACCTATACTGATTACAATGCATGAAATTATCTTATCTGTCAAATTAGAAAATGTGTTATGTTGAGTCAAGTAATATAACTCAGTATGGTAGTTGTTAGTTTTAGTCCACAGCTTGTGTTTGTGGTGTCATAACATGTTTTTTTGGAAGTTACCTAGGCTTTTCTTATGTTTACCAGACATGAATTGTTCTCGTTTTTAAATTGACAATACGCGTTTCATGTCACAACGAATGTCTGTGTCGATGATTAAGAGCACACTGTGTGTATAAAGTGTATAATGTGTCTGTACTACTTGATCTTGTAAATTTATGATGTAAACAGGTTTCAGATATATCTTTTGTTTTCATTCTTTCCTGTGTAATGTCAATACTGGACCTTCTTGTTATTTTTTTATCCTTTCTGTGAATAATAACCTGTGCATGCGGAAATCATGCGACCAGTAAAACTCTCAGTGCTATGCCTCTTCTTGATCTTTTGCTATTCTAGAACTTGCTGCCCATTTAATTATGTCACCTAAATTTTTAAATTTAAAATTCATGTTATGGGTGTTTAAATGTATTTTTTCTGTTGTGTTGTGAAATAAATATTTGAAGTTTCTTTAACTGTATGGAAATTGGTTTCATGCTAGTTTTTAAATCTATGTAAAAAAAAATTTGTTGTTAAAAAGTACAGAAGGTTACATTTTGCTCTGCAGCATTTGTTTGATTCTGTTTTTTGTTTTGTAAAGTTGAAGCCTTACTCTGTTTTCTCTTACGTGAAGCAAAGAAGGTGAGGGCTTGGAGGCATCATTGGATATCTTTTTTATGACAGTGTGGGACTGTCATATGTAAGGGACATTGCTAGTTTTACTGCTTTTGTGTGTGAGTGTTTTACAGCAAGAATGAATTTTCTGTGAATCCCAACGGTTGTTAGCTGCATAATACCAGACTCCAATTATTGTAGTAAAGAGCACTGCCAATTTCAGCAATTTATATCATATAAAACTAGAACTGAAAATAAGATAAGTTCACCATCACATGTAAACTTTACTATTGTTGTCATGACTATGTATAGGATAAACATTCCTTTCTGTAAAAAATTCCAGTTCAGTTGATTTAGGGAACTGTTTTTAAATAGTTCTGCATTAATTTGCATTCAACATTTTAAATTTTTGGGTGCATGTACTAGAAACAAATTATGTCTTGAATGAGAATTTTGGGTCTGAGGGTAACCAGAGATATCTGCTTAAAAATATTGCATTTTTAGGCTCAGTGTATGCAAAGCCGGTTTATGTCAAATTTTTGTCTCTGTGCTGAACCTGCACATGTTTTTGAAAATTTTGTAGGATCTTTGATCACAAAAGAGGAAATGAACATATTTATCTCAGTCTGTGAGAGAATGAGTGTCACATCTTTAACTTGCAGTTAATAAGCTATCGTGTTCCTTTTGTTGTGTTCTTCTACATTAAAACTGAATTTTGTAAACTTATTTCAAAGAAGAGTACAAGCTTGCAATTCTTGTGTGTGACTTATATTTGTATTTGTATACTTTTGTACCAGTCATTGTCTCATCAGTGTAAAGTATTTGTAATATATCACCAAACTTGCTTCAAGTTTTCTCCTGTTTTTTTTCTTTTTACTCGTCCTTTGAGCATCTTGAGTCCCCCACATTAAAGTTAAGCATCGAGAAAATAGTGCTTTGCATAATCTGAACGGGACCGGCAGGGAGTTTCATAAGCGTAGCGTTCTAAAGCTCTCCTGGTGGAGCGCTCCAGCGGACGTCTTACCTACTCTATTCCTTCCTCGTGTGACAACTAGCGCTAGGGAAAAAGGAGACAGCCGGTCTCGAACCGGGCTAATTGCACTGAAGATCTGAAGCTCTAACCACTGTGATTCCGCCCAGGCTCGAACTAGGGACCTAGGTGTGAAGCAGACGTGATAACCACTACACTACGGAACCCTATATATACTGCCCCACGGCTACTTCTTGCTGAAGAGTATCAACACGAGAGTGTTGAGGATAATTTTTTACTCTCCGGTCTCAGTTTAACTTAATAGCCTTGTAGAGTACATCCAGGCAGACCACTTGCGCACATGGATTGATCAAATTCGCAATAGGAACAGTCATAATAGTGGCTTCAAGAATAAAAATTTACTATTCTGTCACCCTTCATCACACTGAATGATAGTTTAAGAGTGAAATTATCATACATAGAATTCAAAATTTTATTAGATATTATATGAGGACATGTATGTACATATGTATTTGGAACACATGATACATTTTGGCAGCCATCTCCTGCACTGCAATCTTTGGTTTACATAGCAAGACCACAAGTTTCTAATAAATCTCGAACATTCCAAGTTCTCTGTTCCTTTGTACATAGATATACAACTTCAATAAGACGTATTGCAGCATATAAAGTCTATGCTTTGATAAATTTGGGGACAGTCAATAAAATTTCAAATTTAAAAAAAAATTGCTCTAAATAGAGAAGAGCTGCATGCTAGAATTAACACTACATTCCTATCAGTAAATAAAATATTGTCTATTCAATATCACAATAGGATGAAAATTAAGTTTAATAGGGTATTCCAATGATAACCAGACCGGAAACAAGAAGAACAAAACGACACGGCGAGCGGGGGAGCGGGGAGCTGCAGCGGGAATACCCCTCTCCCCCCTCGCCGTGTCGTTTTGTTTTTCTTATTTCCGGTCTGGCTATCATTGGAATACCCTATAGGGCTTCTTAACACACCTCACAAATTGTATGTACAGTGTTAATCTAAAAAGAGGTCCAATTTTGAGTAAATTTAGCTTTTATCAGTTGCAAATATTTCTTCTTGATCACAAACACAACGTCACCAAATATGCTTTTAAATACATGCCACAAAAAGGCTAAGATAATCACATGGATAATCATACCATGGAGCATTCATTTACAAAAATATTTCACAATTTCTTACATCCAATGACTCCTTTCAAAGAGGACTAGACAAGTTTGTAAGGATGATGAAAACCAGTTCGAACATAGATAACTGTGATTTACAGATGTGGCACAAAATATGTGTATTATACAACAGAAATATTTTCTTTACTAGGACGGACAGAAATGGGTAAAATAATGATGGCGCAATCAATCATAAAGGCAATATTGTGATGGTAAAGAAAAATAGAGAATTTTTTCAAGGAAAAAAAAAGGTCAAGCAGTGAAAATCTTGAGAATAAGAAAACAAATTCAGCTCAAACAAACAATGAATGTTGAAGCAATAATATGTAAAGGTGAGATCAATTCAATATAGGAGCATATACAACTTTATAAAGCTGTTCAGCTATTTGACAGGACAAAGTCAAACCAGAAACTCAGAATGAAGTTAAGATTAAGAATCAAATCTTTCTTTCATTCCTCTTTCAAAGAATAAATACAGTAAAAAGACTCAAATTTAAAATTAAATAATGAAAAATAATCTTTCAACAATTTTGAGCACCAATGACACAAAAGGTTGCACAAAAGGGATGTATAACAATGGAACCAATGAAATATTTATGTGTCTGATGCAGATTAAACACAATCATAAAAATTTCAAGTCACAGGACTTTGGTTATTGTCGGTCAATAGTTTGAAAAAACCATTCAGTAAACCTTCTGAGTTGTTGAGCAGCTGCTTGGGATTCATCATGAAGACGACGATTTTCGTCACGCAACCTTCGAACTTCATCTTCAAGAGATAGTCGCAGATGAGTTTCCCGAGTTAGACGTGCCTGAAGCTGAGTTAATTGTCTTTCCAAATCTGATACACTCCGTATTCCACCGCTACAGAGAACGAACCCAAAACATACACCAAATTAGATCTCCTAGCTGAAAACACAATATTGAATAAACAGTGGAGCCATACCTTCTGTCAAGACCAAGGCGCTCAGCAACATCATCCACCCAGTTAGCAAGAGGTTCATTGCCTGCTGAAGTCGAATTCCCATCACCTGATTCCGTTCCCTCAGATACATTCAGCATTGCCCTTGTTGCCGTGTCCACCAGGCTCGGCCAATCCATGTCATGGGCGTCAGGAAGTGGTAAAGGTGACAAAGAAGATATTGAAGTTTTACAGCCCCCATTGTTAGACACTGATTTAGTGACCCTTGGTGAGAGTCTAGAAAGGCAAGATGCTCAATGAATTATAGATATATTACACACGATGGAGGTCAAAGTCTAGTTCCAGCATACCTTTCTTCCTTTGTCAGTTTATTTTCACTGGGTGCTGGACTTGATGCTGTTGAAGCATTTGAAATTACAGTTGCAGGACGTGCTGTTGTAAGAATCACCTCATTGGGTGGGTCCGAGCCTGATGGTGCTGTCGCAGGAGTTGGTTCAAGAACAGAGCTACTTGTTCCACAGAGATTTTCTCGTGATCTGGACTTGGCATGGGGCAGGTTGTCAGGTGTATTACCATTAGTGCTCCCAATACTTGTTGCACTCCCTAAACTTCCTGCACTGCCTAATCCACTGCTGTGGATCTTCCCTAATGATGCTGCACTGTTTTCCTGTTACAAAGAAATTAATGCTTGATCATTCTGCAAGATAAATTTAGGAAACATTTATTAGAGAAAAATTCATAGCATACATACAGCGTTGCTTATTTCATCCTCAATCATATAATCTGGATTAATAAGCCTCATTAAATCCTCCTGTAGCGTTGAATTGTGCAAGTTGGCGCTGTTTCGCTGAGTGGACCGAGGAGTCACGCCCGGCCGTAAACGGGCTTCCCCTGCATCTCGAGGTCTTGGACTTTGATTTCTACTGCTGTTTGAGGGAGTTGGCGTATTCGAAGATTGAGCGGGCTTGCTAGAGCGTCTCATACCGGGTGATACACTGATACTGCTTGCAGATAAATCATCTTCAAAAGGAAAAAGTGAGGTGTCAACAAATGGCAATAAAATTGAGTTATTTTTGTATTTCATAATTCTAGAAAACAACTCATACCTTCGCTGTGCACGCCGCACAGTCGTTCACTAGCAGAACTTGTATCGGTAGAGTGACCATCACTGATAGCAAGGCCACGCAACCCAGCACTTGCAACCTCAAGGGGGAGACTGGCAGATTTACTCATATCACTCACACCTATGTAATCAGCCTGCAAAGAAATTGAAATGTTTAAATTATTTATCATAATCAAACAATAACGCAAACACAAAGCAAAAAAAGAAAAAAGAGTAGGGGTTGAGTGCATTTTGAGATTCAGGTGACTGTGGCTATGGCTGAACAAACAACAAAGAACATTAGTGTAGCTAAATAATGCAGCATGATCAAAGCAGAAAATTAAATGATCGAATCAAGCAAACAGATAATATTTGTACCACATGTATTCTAAGAATCACTAAATATTAAAACTTCGAATTTGACCATACAATTAAATCAAAATGACTGTTAAATTGCATGAAAGCACATGGAGCATATTATGTTAAATAAGTTAATTGCAAATATGAAGTGATAAATGCTGAACACTGCAATTTATGCAAATGCACCGCAGATATTAGCCATACAAATTATTGAACTCCCATCATAGCTGATGAAAACAATATCCGGTGCTATATCTTTACATCTGAGATAAAAGAGAAGGTAAAATAAAAAAATACAAAGCGTGCTCAGACATACAGATGATAATGACAAAGCTCAGGTATGTTATGTGCAGATAAAACATTCAGAAAAACATGTTATATAAGCAGTTTTGCAAGAACATCAGTGCCATAAAGCAGAAGACCTGTGGCAGGGGTACAATCACCCACCTTTGAGGCTCTGCTCTTCAAGTGCGTCTCATGAAGTGGGAAAACATCCCTTTCTATTGAGTCGCCACACCGCACCCTGTCTCCGACCTTAAAGTTGTGAGAGCTCTTCATTGGTACAATCACCAAGGGTTGTGAGTAGTTTGCATGAGGCAGCGGCAAAGAGTGGCTGACATGGACCTGTGAGTTGCAAATTGTTGTCTGTGTTCCACTTATAAATTTAATTAGACCTCATCTGAATAGTATGATATTCAGACAAAATATTAAGTACATCTCTTTAGAATATTTACATACTATAGAGTTGATCAAAACCCCAAACTGGCGCCATCACCAAAGCTGTTGTTAACTCTTTGAACGAATTTGTTGAAGGAAATACAATCTTTAGCATTTCTCCTCTGATGTTATCAATTATTAGAATTTAAATGTTAATTAGATAAATGGTCCAGACACCAAGAAGAAGGAAGTATGTATTCTAAAGTTACGATCCCACACAAGGCATTCACAGGTCACATAAATGTGCTTGTATTATGGGGCAAGACATCCCTAAAGAGGAAGTTACTTTAAACTCAATCCAGATTTCATCATTCCTATTCCTACACACCTTGCTGTGATGGATGGGACCCGTATTGGCGTTAGCACACGGAGTGACCAGTTGGAAGGCACTTGTACAGGTCGAACCCAGCCTGGCTGGCAGGGGTGGAGGCGAATCCCCCCTTGGTGAGACCAGGTCTGATGTATCAGAAGGTTCTAACAGCTCATACCACCGATCATCAGTGTGGCCACCCAAACAATTTGTCAATGAACCCTGAGGGACCAACATTGGAATTTGTGACAGCACTTCCAGTAGGGTTTTATAAATTATGGTCACTACAAAAATGAGACAACATACCTCTACATTGGAAGAAAATCTATCACCCCCAGTGAAACTCTTGCTGCTGCTGCCGGTGCCATATCCTGAACTATTACTAGATCTAGGAGGAGAAAAGCTTCTCTCATATCTATAAAGAACAAATAGAAGTTCAAACATATAAAATATATTAGCATAAAAAAAATTAAAAGTAAAGCTGGTATTTAATTTAGATTTTACCTTCTTCTGTGATTGCCAGGGACAACTTGTTGTAACTGAGCAGATCCTTTCCGAGGACTACCTTTACCATTTGGCAAGCCACTTGATCCTGTGGCAACTACAACAATGCCATCTTCATTGCCATTTGCCAGATTTTCATAATCACCTTCATAATTCTCAGCATTATATTTGCAGTTGGGTAAGTTGCATCCCCTACAGAAAATTGGAAAAATTATTATTCTATCCTTATTTAATATATCATACGACGAAATTAATAATAATATTAAATAACCTCCTTGGCGATCCATCTGGAAGTGGCGGTATCACAGTAACTGTTACCAGCATTGATGTCTTTAACAAGTCAACCATTTGGTCATGAGACAGTGTAGAAACTGCTACTTTACAAATCTGAAATAATGAAAAGAAATTATTGATTAAAAAAATTTCATGTAAAAAAGAAAAATGTGAAATTTAAAATAAAAAGTCATATAGTGTTTTTTCCTACCTCTACAAGGCGAGCTCCTTGACGCAGGCCAGCTTGCCAAGCTTGCCCATGATTTTCGACCTGTGTAACTACACCATCAGGCTGTACATGGAATCCCAGCTGTCCCATATGATTTCGGCGCAGAGCAAGTTCCTGAGCGACACTTCCTGGTGTAACACTTCTCAGTCGAACCATCACCTCCACTAACTCAGCTCCACCAGATAGAGATTCTTTCATATGAAGTCGTGTACATTCTCCCTGATGGTGGTATAGTCTGAGGCTAGAAATAGGCACATATGCATAAAAAGAGCTAATCTTTCACAGTAATGGCAGTAGGCCGTCTGTGTTCCACTGTTAATTCCTTACCTGTTTCCATTAGCAGCCCAGCCAAGAATAGATGAACAAGGAGCTACAAATACAATTTCTCTGCTTTTTTCTTCAACTAAAACTACAGAATCAGCAGATATAGCCAGGAAACAATCCACCAGAGCAGACTGTCCACTGTCTTCCAAGACTACTTGCCAACACAGGGCTCCACGCTGCGTTGCATCTGGCAGAAACCTTGCTGGACGTGCCAGAGCTCTGTCTTTGTCCTTTTCTTTACTTTTCTTACTGCTAAATGAGAGCATGGCTGAGAAAGAAAAAGACAAGTTGTAGCTTAAATTTAATAGAAACTAAACACAACTAAAAACATAGTTTAGGAAGTTGTATCCACAGTTAGGATTGCGGCCAGCTTTGTGCTATGTCGCTCATGCAGTGATAATGATGGAAACTTACAGAATTTCTGTCCAGTTTTGACAAGAGTAGTAACTGTGTAGTTGTTCGCAAGATCTTTGAGATATTCCTGCCTTGTCCTTGTAGCCATTGTAGCAAATTTTTCAGATCGATGAGCAGCATTTTCTGCATTAATAACTGCAAGGTAAAATCATTATATAGATTTCTTTAGTACAGTATAGTACAATATAAAAGTAGAGTACTTTTTTTTTGTGTGTGTCTTTGTAGCTTATTTTTACCTTTAGCAAGAAGAAAATCCGAAAATGCTTTTCCTTTCCTATAAGTAGCACCTTCTTTAATTGGTGGTCCAAAAATAGGCACTTCCTTTGATCTACTCACAGCCACACTGAAATATCAAATAATGAGAATTTCAGATATTTATTTCATAGTTTAAAATCCCAATTAGTCATTAAAATCGTACCTGTATTGAGTGTTATCTGAACAAGGATTGATGGCTCTGACAATAATAAACACATGTTGGAACTGAGAGCGAATATTCTTTGGTGTGAAAGGTTGAGCACCTGGCTCTTGAAACACTATTGTCACAATGTCATTTCCAATATGTCGCTTACGTAACAGCTGGAAATGAAAATGAGTCAAGAATTAAATACAGAAAATTGACAACATTGATGAAAGAATTTTAACTAGCAGCAACTTGCCTGCTGTCGATTGTTGGGGGTAAATGGTAACATTGTAGAGACGTGAAACATTACTTCACAATCTTGATACTGAGCATAAACTGAGTATAGTCCAGTTGAATCAGCTGGCAAAAAAAAGATTGTTTCATTAAAACAAAATTTGCACAACATTCTATGATGATGATTATTAAGTTCTAGGGAAACTTACTCTTATTATCAAGTCCTGCCTTGTACTTGTCAAATCCCTTGAGTCGCACCCGCTGCCCAATTGTTTCCAAGAACTCTTGGAATGCAGGTCCAGCGTCTTCATTGTTGTACATTTCTTCTTCAGTTCCCTGACCAGCTCGACAATACATTATGCCCACTTTGTAATGGTTTGATAATCCCTGCTCATCTAACTTCAATAATTGTTCCTCTGTTTGAGGTGAAGCTACTCCAAGTCTTAAGCTGTCAAAGAGAGAAATACATAAAGCAAGTAAGTACATAAATGTTAGAACTTTTGCATTAGCCACACACAATTTAAAAACATAATATTCTTACCAGGCTAGTTGTAATTCTGGTGCAACATACTCCAATACTTCTTTAGTGTTCATCATAGCTTTAGTATTATCTTTATTTGAATTACTATTATTATTGTTGTTGTTGGTTTTGAGGTTTGGAATTGCATCCTCAAGAACTGATCCTCGTAAGGTTAACAACTGAAACAACAAAAAGCTCAGATCAATTATAATAATTAAAGAAAAAAAGAGAATGGAAATGCATTGGTAACATGTAAAAGTTGAAATTCAGACCTCACTAGTCCTTATTAAAACTCTGTATTGGTATATAGGCTGAGGAGCAGCGCCTCCACTCGAGTCAGATGATAGTTTCCCAGGGCGTTCAACAACTTCTCTCTTTATGCTGGCTGCCACAGGACCAAGAGTTTCATCCATGCCAAACCAATTTTGATGCTCTGAAACCAAAGGTAATCACATAAAAAACAATTTTATTTTCAAGTTTTGAAATGTGGAACACATCAAATTTCATCGTTTTGTTTTGGGATATAAAATATGCCACATAATGTGCATTGTCATCATGAATTAGCAAATATCATACTAGTCAATTTTTTAACATTTTTTTTTTTTGAATATTGCTGAATTTCTTTTCGTTTTCATCAGGTACATACCCTGGCCGTAGAAGCAGTGCCGGTAGTAGAGTGCCCCTTGGTCCACGCTCTCAATGGCGGCGTGTGGCCGCTGGTACGGGCAACAGCTTCCCTTCCAGTGGCTCTCCCCGACGGGATACTCCAGGACGGACACCCCGCAGGCCAGGGCGGGCCGGTGCAGCGGGGAGGGGGACGAGGCGGGGCCAGCGCCGCCGGGGAGGCAGCGCGTCAAGGAGACCACCCTCTCGCCCTCGCCCCCGACCTCGTTCCTGAAGAACGGGCAGCTTTCCAGGAGGTGGTTCGAGTTGCCGTCGCCGAGGTCCTCGTCGGCAGAGTCAGCGCTGGCCGCGTCGGGCGTGGCGGAGCGCGCGCCCACCATGGAGGCGGCGGAGGCCCCGGTGGTGGTGTTCCTGCGGCGCGCCAGCAGCAGGCCGCGCAGCCTCGCCGCGTAGCTCAGGTTGGCGGTGATGCTCTGCACGTCGTGGTGTGCGAAGGCACGCCGACGTCCCTCGGCCTCGGCCGCGGCGGTGCTCGCCGCGCCCCACGTCGTCCCCACCACCGAGTCGTCGACGGGGTTCCGCGGCGGCTTGCCGGCTGCGGCGTGGGCAGCAGCTGGGGGCGCAGGGGCGGACCCGGGGGCGGCCACGCCGCCGGCCGTCACCGCGCTGCCGTTCGAGTGCGCGCTGTTACCGTTGGTCTGGTTGCTGCCGCCGCCGCCCCAGAAGCGGTGCAGCTTCAGCCTGAGCTTGGGACTAGTGTTGATGGGGTTCCTGCGGACACAGGCGCTGTCAACCACAGGACATTCGACAACATGGCGCAGCAGTGCAGAGAACACACACTCACTCTCTCTCTCTCTCTCGTTCGCTCTCGCTATCTCTCACCTGTCGGAGCAAGGGGACTGCGCGTCGTCCACGGAGACAGGGAGGGGGCCGTCCACGACGGACACCCCGTGACCCTGGCCGTGACCCTGGCCGGCGGGGTGCGAGCCGGGGGAGCGGCCGTCCAGCACGGCGGGCCGGTAGTCCTTGAGCATGGCGAAGAAGCTCTCGCTCGTGGACAGGTTGCTCTGCAGGGGTGACAGGGGGCCGGGCCCGGACGCGATCACGTCGATGGATCCGTGGCTCCCGTACTCGCGCCGGAGGACCCCGCCAGAGCCTGCGAACACACAACACGCGTCAGTTGACACTCGGTCCCTCTGAAGGCCAGGCGAGGCCGCAGTCTGCTCTGCTCTGCTCCGCTCACCCTGGTGGTGCTGGTGGTGGTTGTGGTCGGGGGTGAGCTCCAGGCTGGAGTTGCTGCGGTACAGCATGTCGTTGGGCGCCGCGTGGTGCAGGGGGCGGGGGTGGGGCGGGGCGTGCGGGGCGTGCGGGGCTGCCCGGCCCGGTCCAACCAGCCCCGCCCCCGCGCGCGCTCGCAGGACATTGCTGTTGTAGTACTCCACGGCCTGCATCGCCCGCTCGCGCGAGTTGCGTCCCACCGGCTGCAACAGACCGACACGACACGTCAGAACACCGGCTGAGTTGGTGGCTTCAAAGCCTCACAGACTTGCAAAAGTTTGCCCAGTTTCAGGAGAGCAACGCAGCAGAAAGAGCTGTGATGTGCGCCCTCCCGTCCCCCAGTATCTGGGAGCTCTCGGCTCACGCCTGCGTTCAAGTCCCCAACAATACGGACCAGCCCCGATACAAGCCCTGACCTGCCAATTCTCATGACAGAAAGACTGGTTAACGTATTTCGCTTCAAACTATACGCTCCCTGGGTGCAACCAGCAGCCCGCAGAGCAAGTGAAAGATGTATCACGAGAGAAAGGCTCTCTCATGGATGCATAACTCGAGCTGCACGAGCAGGGGAGGAGGAGGGAGGGAGACGTTCCAGGGTAGGACTAGAAATGGTAGATCTCGAAACTATGGAGGGAGCCCCTTTGATGGGCATGATGGATCGAGGGTAAAGGGGGGGGGGGGGGGGGGGGGG